>JABXWE010003416.1:0-38050 GCA_014611495.1 Limonius californicus | reverse complement strand
CGCGTCTCGTTTTTCAAACTTGGACTCGTGCGTTAAGAAAAGGCCTTATGAAACTAGTTCTTTAATATACTATTATCAAATTGGCAACAAACATAACCTTCTTCTTCTAAACAACTCAAAATCGCGTAGCTTTGAAACAATAATTAAAGTGACAGATTGCATTGCTAATAGACATTTACGCCGTAAATACCGAAAAAAGTGTATTGCTCTAACTGTAACAAGATGACAAATGCAGAAAAACTATGATTATTTAAATTGTTCAAAGTGCTGTTATGTTATTTTCGAATTCCCCACTGTATATGAATCAATTTCTTAATTTGTTTGTCGCTTCGTAAGAATTGGTCACGCTATTTTAATTACCGTTTGTATATTGGATACAGTTTTGGTTACATTGCTTCTTTAAAGAATGGAGCATTGTTAAGCTTGTTCGTATTTCCCGTGTTGAAATAATTTACGATCAAAGGAGTCTCAGATTTGTTCAAGGTTTTCTTTGTGCGATGTTTTTCACCGTGCAGACGGAATTGCTAGAAAACATTTCTCAGAATTTGTTTTGCTGCATTGCAATACGTGAAAATTCCTTCTAGAATGTCTTGCGCAACATTTTAGAATGTGGTGCAATGTTTTGAGGGGGGGTGCAGGTTTTCATTGTATTTTGAAGTCAGTGACAGTCAGACCCTTGAGACCGAAGTTTGTAACCTTGCATATTCGTTTCCTTTTCATCGCGGCGCTTCGCTATCCTACGATTTACCGTACCGTTTTTGTTTGCTGTAGAGCAAAAGTAAATCGACTTAACCGTCGGATATATACATAAGCGATAGCAAAATGTACGCCTTGGTGTTGGACAATTAAAGATTACCATAATTGCTCCTGTCGAATTTAGTTCGGATCTTGGTGATGTAAAAGGAAATAAATCGTGCAAGTGTTTTGCTGGAATTGGGCTTGTTCCCGTCGTTCGAAAAAGCCTCGCTTCTGTCTCCACGCTAGCTGGCCCAGTTGAAATCAGCTTGGCCCTCTACAGGGGCCTACCAGCTAAACCTCGTCCCAACGCTGCCCCAAAGGACGTTGGCCTCCTCCTCTCCATATTTGTTTTGATTCCGCAACCGAAAATCGCCGTCGTCATACCTGCCTCGTTTTGAGCCCGCCACCGGAATTCAAGGTAAAAAGAATCTTTCAGTTTTGTGTTGTGACAAACCCACGTTATTTTGCTCGCGTTAGCTTGCAGAATTCAAACTTAATTTCACGTAATTACCGGGAAAAGGCGACCTTTAGTCGTCATATGTGGTGTTAATTTGTATTACAATAAAACTACTAGATTATATTCTATTTTTGTGAACTTCAGCGTCATTGGTGTTTCGTAGCTATTACAGAACGTAAGTCTCGTTGCACCAATGGCGGCGAGTCCAGTTTCCTGAACGTTCAAGGGTTTTGATTCTGTACTTCAACCTTTTTGTGTTATAACTTGTCATTTCGTTGTACTTTGTCAAATATTTCATTATATGTGTTTTAAAGTTTACTGTCTCTTATTGTGTCTATTGTACTTGCTGGTGTAAGAATTTTGCAAGCTTTAAATATTTAGGTGGAGGCACAATAAAAGGTAGGTTCCATCTCCGTGGGCTGTTGGCTTCTCGGCCTTCCACGAGAACCTACACAATCAGCTGGACTTGGAAGGTGGCGCCCACTTATTTTGACTCGCCCTGTACACAACTAAAGATTTTCGCCCATAAGCGAATTTTCACGAACTCCCCCCTACTCCTCTGAGCTAAGCTGTAGGCCCTTTTCCATCAAGTTTAGTTACGAATCGATGCAAAAGCTCGATTGGCCTGTAACAGTGCGCGCCGTTATTTATAATGCAGTGGTCAGCATCATCATCGTCATCGCGGTTTAGGCCTTTATTCGGCCTGTTCCGGTTCAACGCCAGCGTTTTCGAGGTCTACCTAATCTCGTTTTCCTGTCGGTCTATATTGCACTGCCAATTTCGTAGCCCTTCGTCACCCATACGGTTTAGATGTTCCATCCATCTTCTTTCGTATTCATCAATTTTGTCTTGGATATTGAACTTTTCTAGTTGGTTTCTGATATCACCGTTGGGTATCCTATCCATTCTGGTGCATCCCTTAACACTTCTCAGAAATTTAATTTCCGTGATTGTATTTTGGTTCGGTCTTTCGTTGTCATTGTTCAAGTTTCGCTGCCGTATAAGAGAGTAGTAACAGCTAACGATCTGTAGAAGTTTGTGTTTACTTTCTTGCTTTTCCTTTTACGGTTCGACTAATTGTTCCACAAACAGATTGAAATTTGTTGATTTTCTGTGTTATATCCCCATCCCCATATAGCAGATTTCGCAACCTAAGGATTTAAAATACCTCACTTGTTCAATAATTTTGTTGTCTATTATTATTTTAGGTCTCACTGGATCTTTTCCATAAAATACCATAATCTTCATTATGTGATGATGCAGAGGTTACTCCTCAAATTCACTTCGTCCACTGTTTTTTGTATAGTCTGCCTTGGAATGGGGTCGACGGCATTTTCGATTTTGAAGCGAAGATGTCCGATATTTTCCGTCGGGGATGCATACGTCTTTTACATTGCCCTACAGAAAGTAATCCGTAGGCGTTAAACATGGAGATCGTGGAGGCCAACAAACAGGGCCAAACGTGCCATGAATTTTGAAAATGTGCATCTAAATAATCTCGAACAATGCGGGCGTAGTGAGAACCAGCTTCGTCTTGCTGGTACCACTTATGCTTTTGAAGTGTTACTAATGACAATTCGTCTAGCACAGGGGTCTCCAAACTGGTTAGCCTAAGGGCCACACTGACTCCTCCACTAAGTCCCAAGGGTCAAGACCTAGCTAGCTCATCATACCAACATACTGTAGTTTTGAATTACGAGCAAATTTTCGTACTGGGACTAGCCGGCGAGTGAAATATATATGGCGCAAGGTGCGGAGGTGGACTCAGCTCCGTTTGCAATTTCGGTTGGTACTTACGGGCAAGTGTCAAGGACATTTCACTGCGGCGGAGATAGTCGATGCGCGTACTGTGCGTTACGTATTGTTACGACTACTTACGACCATGCTAAATGTATAGTAGTAACATCTTGCGGAGAGTAGAGAAGTTAAGTGCAAGACGTGGCAAAGCTACAGTAGTATAGCGCCATTTTGTGGGGAACGCCGAAATTATGCAAAACCGTCAATTATGCTTGGTTAATCGAAGTATACAACGCGATCTTGTAGCGACTAGCAGAGCTAGAGCATGTTCTGCAAAAGTTCTGCTGCGTGATCGCTTGTCTGGAAGATTCGAGAGGTTTCGAATATATTCTACGCACCGAGGATGCGTGGTACAAATGCGTGAGACAAACGAGAGTTCCAAAATTTAAATTCGGAGCGACAGGAGCGATCTGAAAAGCGAAATCTAGTGCGACTAGTGTAGGACTATAGTATCTTAGTGAAAATACAGTGTGTTTAATTGTGAGTGTTTAATTTAATTAAAAGTGTCTTTAAGATAAATCCAGTGCATTTTGTTTACATCAGAACAACTGCTCTTAATAGAATTAATTGGCATTATTTTGATTTGAAGTTACGTTCCTTTTGTGTGAATTTGTATGAATATGGAAAAGAAACGAAAGATAGATAGTGAGTGCAGAACATTAAAGAGCAATGGGATCAATATTTCGTGATTGAGTTAAGTAATAGGGCAACGTGTATAAATTGCAATGAAACAATATCAGCCCTCAAAGAATAAACATAAAACGTCATTATGACACTAAACATTCTCAGAATTACTCCAAATTTACAGGAAACCTACGGTTAGAAAAATATGAATCTTTGAAACGCAGGTTGAAATCTCAACAATTGTTGTTTAACAAAGTAAATGCTGAACAAGAAGCAGCAAACAAAAATCGACACTTAGAGTGGTTCTTTTTGGCCTTGGATGAGTCAGCAGATGTTTCAGATACTGCTCAGGTTACTTTTTATTCTAGAGATAGATAAAAATTGTGAAGTGTATGAAAAGATTCTTGACGTTCATAGCATTCACGGCGCGACCACTGGAGAAGATATTTTTAAAGGAGTTGACAATGCTGTTCAGAAAAACAATCTACAATGGAAAAACTTGAAGTGTATCACTAGTGATGTTGTCAAAAATGTGTGGAAAATATAAAGGTGTCGTTGCTCTCGTATCAAAGGCCGTAGAAAATGATGGTGGTTCAACCATTAATCGTACATTGACAGTAATGTCAGCTATCAATTATATCAGATCACATGCGCTCAATCATCGTCAATTCTAGAGTTTGGAGAAAATGACATACCATATTATACTGCAGTACGATGGCTTAGCTGCGGAAAAGTTCTAACGCGATTTTTTGAGCTCCTAGCAATAATCGAAATTTTCTTGCATTAAAGGAATCGTCCTCTAGCTGGGTTGCAAGAAATGAGTGGTTATGAAAGTTATCATTTTATACAGATTTAACTAATCATATGAATGATCTTAATTTTAAATTACAAGGACTGCTTTAAAAATAAATTTTGAGTCTCGTTTTTCAGATTTTGATGTAATTACAAACGATATCAAGATTTTTCAAAAGCCTTTTAACGCCAATATAGAAACCTTGCCCCAGAACTTCAAATGGAAATGATTGATTTGCAGTGTAGCGATATTTTTAAAGAAAAATATTTAAATTCATCATTGCTGGAATTGAGTCTTCCACTCACACAGTTTGATCAGTTGCATAAATTTGCTCGTGGTTTTTTTTTCCGAGTTCGGCACTACTTATCTGTGTGAAAAAACATTCTCCAAAAATGGGGGGGCCATGGGTTAGAAGTCAACAAGTTAGAATTCCCCTCTTCAGAGGTCAGGGGTTCCATTTCCGGATATCAGATTTATATGAGCGGGTCGTCTTCGCTAAGCAATGGCCAACCGGCGAGAAACTCTGTCTAGTAAATCTTCTTTAAGACATACATAATACAAACTACCCAAACTAATACTGAAGGAAAGAATAGAAAGCAAAAGAGAGAGATGTAGAAGGAAAACCTCCTGGCTAAGAAATATAAAGCAGTGGACGGGGATAAATCGCAAAAATTATGTAGGTCAGAAGAGCAAGATAGATTTGTCCAAGTATCGACAACCTCAATCAGAGACGACACATCAGGAAGAAGAAATCTTCTTTGGAACAAAAGTATTTACCCTATATGTGGTTGACAGACTATATAAAGCTCTAGGTCCTCTATGTCTGCGGTACTTTCCAACAGGGATGAGAAGAAATATTGCTACGCCTCTAATAGCATACTGCACTGAAACAAAGAGTATTAGAGGTGTCTTAACTTACATTCTAGGCAACAATTTAATAAGTAAACAGACAAAAGGGTTAGGAGCATACACGAGGGGTATTCTTTAACTAACGATGTTTTTTAATCAGAAGAAAAATACTGTAAATATCATTAAAATATATTTTTTTTCATATTCTACATACTTTTATCGACTTTTCTACATAATTTCCATTTCTGTTCAAACATTTGTCATACCGCTCAACAAGTTTTTAAATTCCGACGCCAAAGGAATCTGCCGCCTGTGAAGAAGCCCAATCCATGACTGCAGTTTTCACTTTTTCGTCGTCGTTGAACCGTTGACTACCAAGGAACTCCTTTAAGTACCGAAACAAGTGAAAATCACTGGGTGCAAGGTCTGTACTTTAAGGTGGATGGTCCAGTTGGTCCCATCCAATAGACCTGATTAGGACCTTGTGTTTGTGCAGAAACATGTGGCCTTGCATTGTCATGGAGCAGCATCACACCGGAAGACAGTAGGCCGCGCCGCTTGTTTTGTACGGCACGCCGGAGTTTTTTCACGGTCACACAATACGCATCAGAATTGATTGTTGTGCCTCTGGGCATAAAATCCACTAACAAAATCCCTTTCCTGTCCCAAAAGACAGTTGCCATGATCTTTCGTGCTGAAATTGTCTGTTTGGCTTTCCCTCTGGTTGGCGACGACGTATGTCGCCATTTCAACAATTCATCTCCTTCCTGATTGTATCGAGTCAAAAACGATAAAGCACAGCACAATCTTTCTGTTTTGTGATCGTCAGAAAGCAGTCTTGGAACCCACCGAGAACACAATTTTCGATAATTCAGTTTCTCCGTAACAATAGTGTACAAAACTGACCTTGAACCTGTGGAAATTCAATTGATAACTTTGAAATCGTGAATCGTCGGTCTTCTCGAATTTTGTTGGCCCCATCACGAACCAAATCCTCAGAAATCAGAGAAGGTCGGCCAGGACGTGGCTCATCCTGCACATTAATCCGCCCGTCCTTGAACGTTCTCATCCACTTTCGAACTTTACTGTCACTCATACCGTTTACATCGTAAACTTCACAAATCTGACTGTGAATTTCCGCTGCTGCAAAATTTCTTGCACTTAAGATCGAATTACAGATCGTATCTCACAGTCAGCGGGCGACTTAATTTTCTTAAACATTATAAACTTCTACAGCTCAGCACACAGGCAGATGATACAGTTGCAAATGGCATGGCGTCTAAACGCGCTCAATGCATCCTGGGAGCAGACGCGCAAGCGCACTGCGACGATCGCGCGTCATTCTCACTCTCATTTACAAACGGACTGTAAGGCCGTCTTCCCACCAAAAGCAACCGGCGACCGCAACGCAATTGCAACGCAACAGCAACGCGACTCGGCGCTAATGTTAAAATACACGTGTTTCCACCTACTAAAAGGCAACTCAACTGCAACGCAACCAGTTGCTAATTGGTTGCCGACAGCGCTGCATACCGCGTCGCCGTCGCCAGTTGCGTTCTACAGTTGCCAAGAACTGCTGGGTCCTGGCGGACGAGACAGCAAAATCTTGAATTTTGTGGCCCTTGTTAAAGCACACTCATGTTTATATGATTAGACAAAGCCATCTTATACACATCAAAGAAAAAGCCTGGGGAGAAATTATACAGGGTGTATCATTAATATTGCGAAAAAATTCAGGGTGAGATAGGACAATAATGCCATGTAAACAACAATAGCAACAACAACAATAAGTTATAACAGTTGTTGAAAATGACTACCCCCAACATCAATACAGGCTTCTAATCTGCGACGCATTGATTGGCGAACACGTTCAAAAATTCCGGGTGTGTGACGAATTGTTTGACAAGCTGCTATTATACGATTTTAAGTGCTGCGTCTGAAAGCTGAAACATCATTTTTTTTGCATCTAAAGCCCTATTACAGCAATAAAAGTGTTCCCCAGCATTCAACCATTACCATAAAAAGGTTTATGGCGTGCTGTCTATATTTAGGATGCAGTATCTGTGGTCGTGGCGTAACAGTTAGTGCGTGGGACTGTCCCGCCGAAGGACCTGGTTTCCATCATACGTCCAGGATTTTTACACAAACATTTTCCCTCAGAAAGACAATGGCAAACCACTGAGATACTTCTGTCAAGAACACCTTCTCCGAAGAAGAAGTGCAACAACTTCCCGCTCTTCGGAGCCCGAATTCTATAGTTCTATGTTTGTGTACATTAATTTACACGCACATCGTAAACATACCAGAGAAGGTTATCCCGCTCTAGGGAGAGCAAAAGGACTATACAGTCCGCAACTGAAATGAGCAAAATGGCTAATCGTTTGCTCGGAAAACCCATTTTCGAATGAATGAACGTGGAATATTATACCAATTCTAAATATTTAAGAACAAATAGGGCACTGTGTTTAAAATATGTATGATGACATCGTATCCCGCGAAATCCTAAGTGGTACAAAATTGAGAACATCATGATCGAGTATTATACATGTATCACCCAAACCAAATTTCACTTAGATATCGTATTCAATAACCACAAATAAGCAGGTGTAGCTCTGTACTTATTGACGTCCAGTATAACTGTATAAAACCTATTTTTGTATATGAAAATTTGTTTTTACACTTTTTAATTATCCTGGAATTTCCACTTTACCAGCTAATTATCCAATTACAACTATTAATCTTTGAAATTCTGAAGTTACATAAGTAAAATATTTATTGATTACACCATAACAAATAAATAAATTACTTAGAAATATAAGTTAAAAAAATTATTCATCATTCATTCATAAAACATCAAACGAATAATGTAGACTTAGAACAGAAGCAAACTACTCTAGTACATATAAAATTTATTATGATGTTTTGCTTGAACTTGTTAGCTGACAACTTTTTTTAACAATGAGTTTTAACTAGTAATATCTGGTATTAAATAAAAATTAATTATAATTTTGATAATTTCCCTCATTTTCTATTAACCAATAATAAGTCTCTATTTTGAATTTATCCACCAATTAGGCTGGTATTATACTGGTAATACCCCTAGGGAAATTACCGGTATAATCAACTCGTCGTATTGGTTCAAATTTCGAAATAGAAGACATTCAATTGGTTGACAATGACATAAGTAAAAATGTCAGATGTCAAATTTATTTTATTCGCGAAATTCTCTGAACAAATACCCCTCGTTCAGGCATATATCCTTAAAATTTTTCCTTGCTGCCTTGCCCGCGTGTTTGTTGCCCCTAAAAATTGCCCGCGCGCTACGCGCTTGGGCAGTTTTTGTTACAACAAACACTTGTGCGACAGCGCGGAAAATTTTTCAGTAATATGCCTGACACTTGGGATATTGTATATGATAATCAGCTAATAAAAATATCTACTTTTCTATTAATTGGATTTTAAAAAGTTGGTATAATCCATAATGAATTATGATTTTAAAAGTATTATATAAATTACTATACCGGGCGTTCAAACAAATCTAGTGAAGTGCGTTAAGGCAAAATTTGGATACCTATCTTAATGTCGTAGCTGATTGTCGCGTACAGTCTTATAATTGTAAGCATTGATTACAGTAGTAGAACACGAATATAAAATGAGATCGTGTATTATAATAGAAAGTTGGAATTGAAGCATTGTCCCATTATTTTCCTATAAATATTGTCAGTTTCTTTAAAATGTTTCAGCTGTCATTTACTATTCTTCATTGTGATACCGCTTCGTATCTCATAAAACAATTTTACACGCTGCTTCGGAGATTCTTGGAATTGTTTATAGTAAAGACTAGCATTTGAAAATTGGGCAAGATATTTTTTCCAAATAATTTTGTATCGAATAAGTCGAAATTCCCATAATAACCGTTTCCATTGCAAAAATATGATTAGATCGATGTTTATTAAATAAAATAAAAATCCATTATCATCATCATCATCGGACATGGAGCTGACTCGAGGGTCGATCCTGGATTACGCCAGGCCCACCATATGCCAGTAGGTGGATAGGAATTTAAGGGATAGGGTGGGATCGGGTGGGGTATTGCACAACGTCAGCATGTCTGCAATGCATACCGCAAGACACCGCTGCTGCAACACCAGGTAGGTAGTAAGTTACGCATCAATGGGGTCTTTGAGTATGTAACCGAGACCGTTATGCGATTATGCATTTGAGCCTAATAACTTTGCAATCAAAGTTTCCCATTGTTCTTATTTCACGTCTATCTATTGTTCTAAGGTTACAGTTTGCACATATCTTAGTTTCCTAATAACTAGTAAACTACTTAATACTTACTCCCAAACTTATTTAAACTGTCCGTTATGCGGTTATGCCTTTGTCTATCTATTGTTTTAAGGTAAAAATTGCTCCTATCTTAGTTTCCTATTGACTAATCAATTACTTAATATTTACCGCACTGATTACATCTGTTTTACCACTTAGTTGGAAGATCGATGCTGGATCGTACTTCCTTCTTTTCCCTAACCTTTCCCTCTGCAGTTGATAGCTAGATATCCATCGTTTTCTTTCCCACTGATACATGTTTCGTTCTTCTCCTTTGTTTTACCCTTCCGCACTCTCTTTCTTCTTCTTCTTCTCCGTTAGCCTGTTCGTCTTCATGCGATTCTTGATCGGATTCTTCCATTAGTGTGTAGATTCTTCTTGCCTCTCTTCGGATAACCCGTTTTCTTCGTGCCCATTCCTCCCATGTCTGTTTTGGAATACCGGTGTTTTGGATGTCCCTCTCCAATGATGTATTCCACGTGTATCCTGGTCTTCCGGTCTTCTTTTCTTCTGTTTGCATGGCATAAGCTTGCTGTAGAGTGTAGAGCATAGTTGGCAGGTCTTCTTAGAATATGTGCCCAGTATTTAATTCTTGATATAGTGAGCCGTTTAGTTATTGTTTTCCCTTCTAGAATTCCTTGTGTGTTCGAAGTGTTTTCTTCCCCCGTGGTTAGTTAAAATAATTTAAGTGTTTATTAAATAAAATAAAAATTGTGATGAAAAAATTATTTATTAAAAGGGCAAGCATAAAAATAAAAGTTTTCTTAATCATGCCGCACAGTCTCTGTATTTTTTCTTGGGCTTCTATGGTTCTTGCCTATTTACATATTGTTTGAATCGCACTTCGTTTAGGCTTGGTTCTTTTTTTTATTGCACTAGCCGTCGGTCTTCTCTGTGGCGTCCAATTCGCGTAGTAGTTGATGGCTTCTTGAACGTATTCCTCTTGAGGAAAAATCTCACATTTACACAATAATTCAAAAACATCTGTTACACCCGCGGTTCCCAAAATGTGTTTCGCGGAACCCTGGCGTTCCGTGAAAGCTTCACCGGAGTGCCGCAAAAATCCTGGAAAAGTTGTCTTTTTTGTGTCAGGTGTTTGACTCTAAGCCACCAATAAGACCAACAGTTTTGGGGCAACTGAGCAGCGGAGGAATATTCGAAAACTTTTAGAATAAATTTAGAGCATGTATTAAGCATGCGAAGGCGACTTTAGCGAAGGGAAGGGTACAGACTTCGCCCGACTTGCAATTTTGCTTGTTTTCGTAAGATATTCTATCAAACTATGTGTTGAAGAAGATCTGTTTCTATGACCACCTTTGTTAACCAATACAACTGGAGAAGATTAGCGATGGTTACATAAACACGATCTCAACTGGAACAAATATACTGAGGAATGCAGAAGAAAATTCCATCCGAGTTAAAGAAAGTTCTTGATGAGGCTGTAAAAACTGTCAATTATGTGAAGTCTCGTGCATTGCAGACAAAACTCTTCTCTCTCTCTCTCTCTCTTCTTGGCAAGAAAGTATGCGCCGGCATGGGAAGGCACCACCAATCGCTCCTTTTTCATACAAAACTGAGGCGACTTTTAAGACGTAAAGTGTTGTCCGGGTATTTTGTGATTTGTTTTTAATGGGGAAGAAGCTTTCTGCATCCGTAACCCAACGAAACTCGGTTAGTCAGATGCGTGTACGTGGCCAACATCTTCGGAAAATTTAACGAAGATAGTACATCTTTGCATGGGAAAACAACCACCACTTAGTGACAAGGTATCATCTTTGAAAGACATGTATGAAGGCCAACAACTTCGAATAATGTTATCCTCTCCTGAATCAGTTCTTCATCCAAAATATATTGGAAATCGATTCTGATGTGCAGAAAAACATCTGTGAGCACTTAACGAAACTAAATCCCTGTCTGAAACTTTGAACACACCAATAGATACATTGATTGGCCCTTTTATTAGCATCAAAAAGCAACCTAAAATGTTGTTCGTCCCTGAATTTGAAGATCTCATTGGAATACAGTGCCCATCCTCCTTGAAAACAAAGTTTGAATCCCAATCTCTCAATTACTGTTGGATGGAACTAGTAGGCGAATTCCCAAAAATAGCTGAACAGGCCGTCAGAGTTCTGCTTTTATTTGCATTCATGTAGAGCGCATTCAACTGTCAAGCATTCAGCCCAACTTCAAACTTATCATGAGGGGAAACATGTAACAGTTTAATTCCTCACATTAATATCCGACGCACGAAAAAATAAATTATTTACACAAAATGATATTTATTTCTTTGCTCTATAGTTAGATCTACGTCCTACGCATTATAAATAACTCGGGTGCAGAACCTTGCCGATTCATACGCGAATGCAAGCAGTCTATGGAAATGCATGTATTGCGTACCCAACTGTGAAGTAATGGTGCCGAAAATTTAAGAATGGAAAAGAGGGGACTGTGGATGAGCCGCGGCCAGGTGCACGGTGTACTGCACTAACAGAAAACAATATGACATGTGTGAAAGGCCTTATTAAAGAAAATCGTCGAATTTCAATTAGAGAAATTTCAGAAATTGTTGGTGCGAGTGTAGGATCTGTCCATAGTATTGTTCGTAATCTGAGTTACAGTAAAGTTTTTTCGCAATGTATTCCTCGTCTCTTGACTAATGAACAAAAATGCTTGCGAACTGGCTTATCGCTGCAAACACTTCACAGACTATGGGCAAAATGGTGATGGCTTTCTTCTGTCAATAGTTGCTGGTGACAAAGCGTGGTTCCATTTCTACGAGCCACCAGTAAGTTACCGTAGATGCAGTGGCAACATTCAGTTCGCCACCATCGAAGAAGTTTAAAGCACAACCTTCTGCAGGCAAGGTGATGTTAACATTTTTCTTCGACCATGAAGGACCTTTGTTGATAGAGTTAAGGAACCTGAAGTAAATGTCTATGCAAATCTGTACAATGGAACTTTGAACAACCCTCATCAAGCAATAAGACGGAAACGTCCAGGAAAACTTAAGCGTGGGGTGGTACTACTGCATGACAATCCTAGGCCTCATGTTACTAATGTGGTACATAAAATCTTCAACGAAAGAAATGGAGCATCCACCCAATAACCCGGTTCTATCGTCTTGCGATTTCCATATTTTTGGACCGCTGAAAAAGGTGTTAAAAGGTCGGCATTTTGAGTCTGACGTGCAGATAGCTGTAAAAGACCTCTTCAGTCAGCAGCCACAAGAATTCTATGAGCAGGGCGATTTATTCTTACTAATTAACATGGTCGCTTAAAGTGAGTTTATTGTTGAGATATTTGTCTCTCATGCTTTTCATTAATTGCACGGCATACAAATTATATTTTCGCTTAAATATGAAACAGTTGCATTTATAAAAATTAAAAACCAATGTTTTAAATTCTTAGCAAAATTTACAGTCTACACTGATGATCCGCTATTGGCTGTAATAAATATTAAGAATAACAGGGAACCTAAATTGGTCTCCGCAGAACGTAAATGTCCCCCTGAAATTAGCTTTATTAACACCCTGATAGTTGACTTATTATAGTTTGTTTAGTAAATACGAATTTGTTTAATGATGATGATGCTAAACCATAAAACTATATTGGATATATTTACATCACAATTAGAAGGTACCGCGTAATAAATTAGTAGACAAAAAATATTTACATGGAACGATTAGGCGAATAATGCTTAAACATGATATTAAATTCCCACCCCTACCAACTCTTTCAGATTATTTGTTACCTAAAACTCATTTCTAACAGAAACCAGACCCAAACAAGCACATCAAATAGGGAACAAATTTGCAAGAATCTGTACAGTTTGTAATGAAAATACGAAAATTCACTTTTCTCTGTGCGACTGTATGATTGGCATGCAAGACATGATAACTTCGCATTATAAAATCGACTAGGATTTAATAGTTTTAGTAACTTGGCTTCAAATACGCCATAACAACTATATCAACTTCAGGTAATAAGCAAACATTCACTACTAGAATGAAATCAGTTGCTTCACTTCTCGTAAACATTTGGGAGGATGTTTAATAAACAAAGTATAATATTAATTAGTTTGATGACATACTCGTCTGGTTATCCAGCAATACAGCATATACAGAAGTTCAATAAAATTAAGAAATAAATAATTTATATAGTTGTTATAGCAGACGTTATAAAAAAGGAACAAACAATGCATACCTCCAGAAACTTAATATTCTGAGTTTAGTAGAAGCTTCCGACATGAAGTTTTCATAGGTCTCTATACTAGGTTTAGAAGAATGAGAAAAATGATTAAATTTCGTAATCAAAAAAATAAAATATATATTTTTTGGTAAATAAATTTTTTTAAATAATTTTTTTTATCCACATATTTGTAAAAATTCCATCTAAATATTGACGAACATAAATGCCATAATGAGGTGGAGCACCATCTTGTTGCAACCAAATTCTATCGTTCGGCGTGTCCGGATTTTCTGCAGTTGGCAATAAAACAGATAAACGCGGGAACAAGTTCAAACCTCAAAAAATCCAAATACCGATCAGCATTTAATGTGCCATCAAAGAAAAAAGGACCAAGACTTTTGTCTCCTATAATTCTCGCCCACACGTTTACTTTTTGTGGATACTGTGTGTGTAATTCTCACATCCAATGTGGGTTATGTCGCGACCAATAACGGGAATTGTGCTGATTTACAGCTCCATTTAAAGAAAATGTGGCTTCGTCGGAGAAGATAATAGAATTCACAAACTGTGGATCGTTATGGCACCTGTCCAGCATTTCTTCACAAAACTGAATTCTCATATCAAAATCATTTTCTGATCATTCTTGAACAAGTTAAACTTTATAAGGATTAAATTTTTCTGTATGTAAAATATTCAGTACAGTTCCTTGACTAACATTATTATATATGGCTAATTGTCGAGTTGAAATATGAGGATTTTCGGAAACTGTAAGCACAATGTCCAACATTTTATCGTCTGTGGCTATTTTTGGACGGCCAATTTTATCCAAATCTTTGACGTGGCCCGTTTCTCTAAATTTTCTATTAATTTTGGTTACAGTGGACCGCCTAACAGGTTCACGATTTGGATGTACAATATTAAATAAAGCGCACACATCGTCGGGAGTTCTCTTTTTATCACGGTACCCGATCATCATCAAAATTTCGATACGTTGAGTTTCTGTTAAACGTACCATGATTAGAAATTCGTATTTAACACAGGACACAGACTAAATTTGAATCACTTATTAATGCTAACCGTCACCGAACTGACATTACAGATTTGCATTTGTTCAATTTTGAACATTTTCAAGAATTGCCTACTATTGTCTTTTGTTTATCTTGCAATAAGTGTACCTGATGAAAAATATTGCCAGTGACAAAAACAAATGTTTATCGTGATGTGTATATGATATTTGTGCATGTCTGTATAGAGAATAGAAAGCACTAACTGGCCATGCCATAAAAAGTATAGGTTGCCATTTAAAAAAAATGTCGATGACGTAATAGCTAAAACATATGACAATCGAAAAAAATGATACACACCATATTGTGGAAAAGAACTTGATAGGAAACTTTCGTTAGAAACTTTTTTTCGTAAAGTTATTATTTAAGGCTGTAGCATCGATGTTCCTTACTTTTCATTCGCCCTGTATATCACTCACTCTAAATGTTAATCGATTATTTTGATAAATAAAGAAGAAGACGGACTTTAATTGACAATATATACTCGTAGTATGTATATTTTTCAAATCTATTTACACACGCATTTTAAGAAAACGAATGATGTTAACAATAATTTAAACATTAACTGATATTTTAAATTAATTCCTTACAAATGAAATATCTAAGACATTTGCTGTTTCTTCTTTGAAAGACGTGTAGGGGTATTTAATGCAACCGCTTTGATGGATCGACCTCATATTTTTTATTTCTTTCTTTCCTATTTGGGGTATTTACGGGATACTCTCCATTTTTAATTTCTCATATCAATTCAAAACGTGTATATTTGTTATTCAGCATTCACACAAAACAAGTTGTTAGCATCGTTTGTATTGATTAGCAAAAATTAACATCTTTCTCTACTAATAGAAAAGTTATATATTACTGATACATACAGCAAACGCATTCTTGGAAAACTTGGTAATTCCAAAATGTTCCTTGCATTAGTATATTTGCAGTTCTCTTCAACTGAAGTCAATAGAACTACTGTTGCGGCGTCAAAGTAGTTAGCATGCTGTACAGGCAATAGGACAAGCCCATCATTTTTCCAGATAATAAATCCTGGGATATTTTGAAGTACAAATTTGCATACATACATTGCATTTACGCGGCAAAATCGTTGAAGTCTGAGTAAGGCTTGCTTTAGTACGACATGCATGTTGTACAGAAGAAAACCTTGCGTGCGTCTTCATGCAAATCATTAAAATTAGTTATTCCAGTGAGGGACGTCAATTCACAAGGACGGAACAAAAGAACTAGTTTTCGAAATTGTCAATGTTTGTAACTAGAGCTTTGCTATTTGCAAACTTGCTGCGAAAACTGATTCGTCAGTAGTAAAAAATGTGAATAGATTACCGTCGAGGAATTAATCACTTAACTTACAAAATTTGCACACGTAACGGGAAAAAAAAATGACGACGTTAATGTGCTCTGAATAGGGTCTATAATGTTTATTAATGATATAATTCTGCATAGCTTTAATTACCACTATCGTTGTAGATTTTACTTAAAAATTATCGCCTTTGAGATTAAACTAAAGAAAAACAAAATATTTACAAAATGAACGAAACATTTGGCCGCTCCGAGTTTCCTGTACTTCCGTTATTAAAGATCTCTATACAGATTTGTTTGGAATGTATACACAAGCAGTGGCGGCTCGCTATAAGGAGACAAGCACTACCGTAACAAACCAGCTTCAAACATTATTACTTTCTCAAACAATATGTATTTTTACTCAGTTTATATTTTTCCTATTTGTCATTTTAACAATAAAAAAAAACAACAAATGTTTATTTCATAAATATACACCGTACCGCTTCGAATAGAGTTGTATGATGAACAAAACAAGCAATCCTTAAATAAATTTTTCACTTATTCGCTCGAGGTAAAGCTTGAAGTAAAGCTGTTAAGTAGACCTCGGGTGATGTGGATATTTTACGTAGACAGATTGCTTCTAGTGGTTCGAATTCTAAAGAGCGAAAGCGAAGATTCAGCCGAAGCTGTTTAAAAAACAATTTGGCCATCAGCTGAAAAAGCATAATAGCATCGAAAAGAAGAACGAGGAACTTAGAATGGATTTTGCATATCTTGCAGTTTAATAAAAACTTATGGGGGCCGTACGTAGAGTAGTGGCGGAGGCGCTTGACTTCGGAGTTATTCTACCAAAATCGCACAGGTTCAAATCCTGCGTACTGCACTTTCCCAGGGTGTTGTCGTAATTTTAGTTGGAGCATAGGATTTTTCAAGGGTAGGGCATGTTGAACCCGTGTATAGCACGAAATGTGCTGAGCTGGTATAAAGTGGTTGGCATAGGAATCATGAAGCTGCCAAAGACAAAGGCAAAAAAATAAACATATATGTGTCATTGACTAATTTTGTTGTGTAACCTAGAGGGAGGTAAAACTACCAAGGAAATTAATGTTTTCAATGATAAAGTGAAAATTGTATAACCTTACATACATTTTACATATGTATGAGAATTAAGATATTCATTCACGTACGATCTGAAGAATTAAGCACCGTTTTCTCCGGTCAGTATTGGATGAGAGTTCCAAGGCTGTGTCAACAGGGCGCCTCGTGCTACCGGCGGACACGCTAATGGTCGGTCCTGTATGTCACGCTAATACCATGACAATCGTTAGAGTTAGTGGTTGAAAGGTTAACGAGCCGCGCTGCCTCCTGGTGCATAGCGAAAAAGCCAAAAAGCCGCAGCAAAAGGAACCCTACTTGGCCTTTTGCATTACTCGTTTTCGTTTTCCGTCACGTGGTCAAAACAAGATTATGAAATTTCAAGTAGTGCACACAAATCATCTACAATACACAGCTGGGCAGCTAATGAATTGTGCCTGGAATTCCCGACAGTTTGAAGTTTGAGTTTCTTGTTTATCCATGGAAGGTGGATATTGAGTGAGATACATTGTTATGTACTTTTCAAATTTGCCGCTACACTTGAATTAATTCTGTAATTTGTTTGCCGCTTCGTAAGAATTAATAACGTTATTTTAATTGCAGTCTTATTTTGGGTTACCATTTCGCTATTTGTTTTGTCTTTCGGAGCTTGAGATGTTAACAGTTTCTTTGTGTCAAAATTGCAGACTCTTGTTTTTTTGCGCGCTCGACCTCGAACGTTTCCCAGAATTCACGTGCCCTTATTCTAAAACTTTTGCGCAACATTCCATAACGTTTCGTATTATGGTGCAATATCTTTTGAAGAGTACAAATCCCGTTACATTTTTAAGTCAGTCGATCTTCCACCTCTCTCGGCTCCGGACATTCCCAAAATTACATCTCTAGGGGAGGGCCGTAAATATATATCGAGTGCTGCAAGTGGCGGCTTTTAAGTTTTTTTTTGAGGGGTATCTGTTATGTGTGTTCCGTCTCGCTGTTTTATTAGCAAGGGGTATAAACAGACCATCGGCTACTGCCGGATTTAAAAGGGAAACACTTGATTCAACCCCGGTAAAAGGCAATTCTTTGGTGAATTGACCAATCGTCTTTCGGCGGATTAACTTCGAAACCAGCTCCCGTCGCTCTACGGTTTTCATTTGTGCGATCAATGCATCAAAGTTCCGGGCCCCTGGCGGTTGACTTCATTCAACCCAGACTACAGGGTCGTACCCATGGATTTATATCATCTTGTGAACCAGAATTGTGCCTGCCTGCATCCAAAATTCAAGGTAAAAACTAAAGTTTTGTGTTTTTGTGAAGCGAAATCCTACGTGCAACTTGCAAAATTCAATAATATTGAATCCTTTTTTGGTATCTGGAAACAAGAAGCGACCTTCAGTCGCGGACTGTATTTGTTTGAAGTACAAAGTATGAGAGAAATTTTGTTTTATATATTGTGTTTTCCTGTAAGCTTGCGTGGTCGGTTGGACCAAATACGTGCGCTGACGACGCTAGCTCGTTTGCTTGAGCGCTCATATATTAATATTTGTAAAATAGAATTAATTAAAATCACTTGTTGTCATTTTCTTGTAGTGTCAGTTTTAACCGTTGAATTATATATGTGTTTTAAAGTTTACTGTCTCTTATTGTGTCTTTTGGACTTGTTGGTGTAAGAATTTTGCTTTAACTATATAGGAGGAGGCACAATCACGGTAAGTTCCGTTCCCGTAAGCTGTTGGCTTCTCGGCCTTCCACGAGGACCTACATTCAGCTGGATTTGGAAGGTGGCGCTTATTTTGACTCGCCCTGTACACAACTAAAGATTTTCTCCCACAAGCGACTTTTACGAACTCTACCTACTCCTTTGAGCTAAGCTGTAGGCCCTTTTCCATCCGTTTGTTTACGGGTCGTCGAAAGGGCTCGATTGGCCCGTAACAGCATACCTACATTTTGTTTGTAGTTTGCAAAGTATTTTCTCTCATTGAATAACCTGTAATAGAATCTTCTATCGTCGTTACAACGTGTCCGATATTCCGATAGTGTTGATCTCTTGCGACTATTATACATATTATATACCTACAATGAGTAAATCGTACAAGATTGTTTCATGGATTAAACCATATCCAGAACTAGTAATGGATGGCGACAAAATGTTTAATTATTTGTCGTTGTAGGTGTCTTCCGAGAGAAACTCTTGATAAATCAGCACACTAAAACTCCTTCACATATTGCAAAATGTGAAAAATGGAAGCGAAGCAATTGTTCTCAGCAAACCATGACTCAATGTTCAGGGACGAGTTCCAAAAATTCGGAGCAAGGACAATTTAATAAGGAGTTATGTAAGGCATTAATTTCGTGTAATATACCGTTATCGAAATTAAATAATATTAATTTAATATCATTCTTACAAAAATTTTGTCAACAACATGTACCCGACGAAAGCACCTTACGAAAAAAGTATGTTACAATGAAACAATGTCTGAAATTAGACAATTAGTGGGTAGTGCCCATTTATTAATAGGAATTCTTGTTTTAAGCAAATCATATTTAATAGCTTCCAAACAACTTCAAAAAACAAATAATTTACATTTTACCTTATGAAAAAATTTTACTCATGTTGCCTGACGCTGCCCCTTACATGACAAGAGCCGCGCAAAATTTAAACAATTTTTACAACATTATTCATGTAACTTGCTTAGCTCACGGTTTAAATCGTATAAAAAAATATTTTTAAAGGCTTCCTTGAGAGTCCAGTTTTATAAGAAGCGACTTCCAAACGTTCCATTGCCTCCCAAACCGATAATTACAAGATATGGGGTACATGGTTAGAAGCAGCAATTTTTTTTACGCCGATAAATTTTAAGGTATTAAAGATGTAATTCTTTAAATAACTGATTCCAGCGCCGTTTTGGATAATTGTAAAAAATTAGTGAAATCGACAGAATTGCCCTAACGTCTTTGTTTTATTAAACAAACTAAACTATAGCTTCGTTTCAAACTCCATTCGCAAATGAGAAACTCAAGGAATGTCTCTTTCAGAGTCAATTGAAATAATAAACGAATTTGATACATTGTGTAAGAAAGTTAAGGGTGAAATAGGTGCTCTCATATATCAAAAATTTAATAGTGTCATACAAAAAAATGAGGGGTTTCTGAATTTAAAACAATTTTACCATGTTCTTAGAGGCGAAATAGTAAGAGATAATAACTTCAGTTTCAATTTGGAATTCAGTGTTAAGTTAAAAAATTCACCCTTACTTCTGTCGACGTAGAAAGAAGCTTTTCTATTTATAAACATATGTTTACAGATAGAAGGCATAATTTCTTGTTAGAAAATTTCGAACAACTTCTAATCAAAAATTATTTTAGAAATAGTTCTTAGACTAATAGTTCCATGGCAAAGAACACATGACCCAGAAATCAAAGTTAGACTTTACCAACTAATAAGACTAGTCAGGGAACAATTAGATGATCCCAGATACGAATCTTATAATCACTAAACATAGGAAACCTAAATCACGGAGACTCCAACACGTGGAGAGCCATGAAAAAAATTTTCAAGCAACCGCTCATAATTCCCAGTCTTCGAGTAAATGATCGTGCGTACTCAGAGGACAAGGAAAAAAGTGAAGTTTTCGGCAAACATCTTGAGCAAGTCTTCACTACAAAATACGATGAAACCAATGGAGAACATATACAACAGATTGTTACAGAAGTAAATAATAATTCCACCCGTGTCCTTTTTGGTCATAAACTTTGGCCAACTCTTTTCCGTTTTTGAAAAATATTTTTAGAAACGTGTACAAATGAAATTATTTTCTAAAAGTTTTGTTCACAGTATGACCAATACTTAGGAACGCTTAAATCAATTAATTTGTAAATCTATACGATTTACGATTATTGATTAACGAGATATAAAACTCAACATTTCTAGAATGCATCAGAGTGTAATTCTAAGGACTATTGACTAATTGAAAGTTTAATTCCATTGGGTTATCTGTTGTTAAATAATCCGATTTGTAGAGGCCTTTTATAAGTTCCCTGTTTTAACATTCTAAATTAACTTTTGGGAAAAAATATGTCTAACTGTAGCTTCCGCACATATATATGGACAAATTATGAAAACCCCCTTTCAGCTAAAATCCTGAAATCTATTTTTTCAGGAAATCAATCCTTTCCTTACATGGTCTGGGAAAGTAAAAATTAAGACAGACAACCGTCTGATTAGTGGCATATCTTTTAACGATATTATAACAACGTTGCTTATGATTGATTAAACTTTTGATTATTTGGTGAAAGCTTTGGGTTAATGTAATAATAATTGGTTAACCGTATTTTCCACACTGAGTTGCTAACAATTTCTGGTTTAGATATTTTACACTGTGCAAGCTTTTCTTGCGAAAGTATTGTTTTCAAATACTTCTGTAATGTCAACCGTTCTGCAAGAACTCGCTCAAGTACTTGTGTATGAATTTCAACCCGCTCCACTGATGTTTTTGGTAATTGTTTGTCTAATTCCAACTGTCGAAGCTAACAAGTCATAAGGATAACAATCGCCGAGTGCAGGCAGTATCTGCTTAAGATGGAAAAACATAGTAATTCTATTACTAGGTAATCCACAAGGCGGCAACAAATTTTTGATAGTATTAGTAAATAAAAATTGTATTAACAATGTGATAGTTTGTGCCACAACTTTCAAACAGTACCCACAAATTAGCATTGCATAAATTATTGTCCCTAGTTAACCTTTGACAATAGATCTACATGTAGATCTTGAAATAATACAATATCAAAATCTTGTCGAATGCCCAATTTATCCACATTGAAAGGCTTTCTTAAGAAATAAAACAGAACCTGCTTAATTCAATTATTGCGTTCCTTTGTTTTTTAGAAGCCTATTTGCCATACTTATATTATTAGAAATACAGCTAACTAAACATTTGTTTGACATTTAAAACGAGCTCCTATTTTCAAAGCAAAACGGAAGTAGGTCACCAATTTGCAGAGTCAAATATACAATGACAGGTCACACTTCGTCTTAGATAAATAATCTACAGATATACTATAACACCTTTTGTGTATCTGTGTTTACATGCAGCAAACATCTTAGCGTAACTGTATTTTCGACCTTATTCATGTAAAAACCGTACAAATTAATAAAAATGGAAAATAATTAAATTATGACAACGATGGAACGTTTTTTCTCGTTAGTGAAACTGGTGTGAGGATATGTTATTGTCTATGTGTCGCATTTCATATTCTGTCTCTTCTTGTTTTACTCTCAATTTTTCTCAGGAACCTCATTTGTGTAGCATTTATTCTTGATTTATGTTAGTCCATGATCGTCCATGATTCACTCCCGTATAATATTGATGGTCTAGCTACTATTTTTACTACTTCCGTTTTGATATGTTTTGGTATTTATTTTTTTCCTAGGCATGTAGATTTCATTGTATTGTATATTACTCCTATTTTTCCTATCCTTTCATTTATTATTATAGCTATCTTTTCATTTTGTTCGAGTATTGATCCCAGGTATTTGAAACTAGTTAGCAGTGGCTTAAGCGGGGACGTGAAGAATATTACTAACACAGTTCCGTATCCTTCATATACGTACTAATAAATATAATTATCGTGTTTTCCGAATCTAATTCTAAGAAAATTTGCCGTTTGGCTCAAGGAAAACTCGTATTTAATTGTAAGTTTACAGGTTCAGTAGGCTGTGTTTCTGCCTCGACTTGTTATGACAGCTTGACAACGACGGTCCATGCTTGAAATTAACACACTTAACTGCTCAAGATTATCCCACATTTCCACTAATGAATTCCCTATTCGTTAATTGTTGCAGGGGGTGGTTGAAGGGATCGTACTTGTCTTCCGAGAATGTCGCAGAGGGCCTCAATCGAATTCAAGTCGGGACTTCTGGCTGGCCATTGCATAACAGGAATACCAACGTCGTCTTACCTAGACTTCTTGCACAATTTTGGCTGTGTGGGGCCGAGTGTTGTTGTGCATTCATTGGAAGTTGTCTCCTATGTATGGAGGATATGGCATAACATACTGTTCTAAGATATCCGTAATGTACCTCTGACTGTTTAAAGTGCCGTTGGGGAAGATGTGTATGTCTGTACGGGCCGTGAAAGATATGCCTCCCCGTACCCATTATTGAGACACCACCAAATGCAGTCGTGGGGGCAAAATTGCATTAAGCATATCATTCATTTGGACATCTAAAAATTCGAATGCGCCTATCACAACTCTCCAAACAAAATCTGAACTCGTCTGTGAACAAAATGCGTCTCCAATCTTCATTTTCCCAATTCAAGTGGTTTCTAGCAAAATGCAATTTGTGTCTGCGGTGGTCTGCAGTCAACTGTGGGCCAGCAGCTGGTAATCTGGCTCTCATATTTCCTTCCAGAAGACGTTGGCGAACGGTTTCACTGCTAACCTGCACATTATGTACTGCTGAAAGTTGTCTGTGAAGGGCTCTTGTGGTGGTAAAGCGCTCTCTTAGTGCACGTTTTTGAAGAAAACGATCTTTTACAGCGGTAGTAGCACGTGGTGGCCCTTGCCCTGGTCGCCAGTCACGTTCGTTAGTTTCTCTGAAACGCTGGATAATCCGAGAAATGGTTGTGTGGTTCACTCCAAGCCTGTCAGCGACAGAGCGGAAAGAATACCCTTCTTCGGACAAAGTAAGGGCTGTGACACACTAATCACGATTTAAATTTCTTGAGATACGTTGCATTTTAAATAAGACTGTTCGTACAAGTAATTGCTTGACAGCTACACAATTTGATAAGTTTTAAAGTAAAACAAAACTGCAAGTAAATTGTAAATGTGCATGTAAAATTGATTAATTCTTTTAACAAAGTTAAAGATGTAGAAATAGACCAAGAGTAACATGTGTCTATCAGGTTTGTATCATTCATTCTATGCGTTTGGTCGAAGTAGATAGCGCAGTACTTTTCTTTTATCGCAACATTAATAATTTGTGCGTTCATTTCTTGGAGCAGTGTATATTCGATCTAACCTTCTATTAAAAATATAATCGGATATCAATTAGATGTAAAAGCTTAAGAGACTAACTGTCATGCATGTCCTTATTATTGTTGTTTGGTAAGTTGTCATGGCAATAATGCCTGTTTCCTTATAAATAAAAATTTTCTTTTTCTATAAACGTCAGTAAAAGTTTAATTTTTAACGCATGCTGTCAGTGTCTAAAATGTCATTTTATGACACTGGTGCTAAAAGTAAATGATGTGATTTACTATTAACACGGGTGCGATATTATAAAAAAATTAAGAAATTTTAAATCAAAGGAATATTTATTTACTTAATTAAATGTACAGTTAGAGAAACTGCAGTTAGAAAAAGTAATCTGAAGTGGATAGTGTTTTATTGCAAACAAAAAATTTTCTTCGGCATTGTCACGAGATTTGAAGTTACTTGTCAACAAACGATCGAATTTTCATTACCTTAGCAACAAACTTCATGAATAATTGGGTTTCAAGACGATATTTTATAAATTTAATAACGTAATAAATGCATTGATTTGTACTTTTAATGGTGCTTGTAGAAAAAATAGTGTATGATATATGTGCTAAAAGTGATTTTATTTTGTTCGAAGGGATGGGAAAACAAACTTCCCTTCTCACAAAATAAAATGTCACTTTTAGCACTTATATCATAAATAACTAATCTGGCCACATGATAAAACGAATAAAAGTAATAAAATCAACCTAGTCAATACTGGCATAAATCTTACATTCTATCTCCTGAAAGTCAGTGTCAAATTTTAAGTTCCAGGCGTCGTCCGGGGACGAATTTAAGGTCCCCCCCTTTCAATGCCCTGTCCTACATTAGAAACAAATTAAGCGGAATAACGCATTCGCTTTATTTTCGTATTTCAATCATTCACATTCACTTTATATGACGAAATATTTTAATACGGATGAATATGTTAATAAATTTATGAAAAACGTAGATACAACATGGTACACGTGCAACTAAATTACTCATAAATGAATAGGGATATTGTAATATAAAGCATATATGTTTGTATTTGGCCGCTAATGGTAGTCTATTATTGATAATTAGAGCAAGCGGCAATGTTTGATGTTGAAAAACAAAACATACTCGAATCCAGTTGCAATTTGTTGAACCGTATTAGTGTCGAGTAGAGTTTGTGTGTTTGATTTAATAATCTTTCCTGTCCTTCTTAAGATCTTTTTCTTCATTGTTTTTTATTCGTGTGTTACATTTGTGTTCTTAATAATAAACAACAATGCAGAGAAACCATTTAACAATAGAACAACGAAATTTAGCTGTTGCAATGCACCAAAGAGGAGATCCTCAGGTCGACATTGCTGATATGTTTGGAACCACCCAGAGCGTAATTTCTCGTGTCCTTTCGTACCTTAGAGAAATAAGTACGACTGCACGAAGGCCTTGAAGTGGATTTTTTCGCATCACAACACCTCGTGAGGATCGACTGCTAGTAATTAATGCAACTACTCGACATCTACAGCAAGTGCTCCAGAATGTCTCTGACCAAACTGTGAGAAATCGATTGTTTGAGGTAGGATTTACCTCATACCGTCCCCTGAGATATCCTGCAAGAACTGTGGCTCAACGAAGACACCGAGTGGAATGGCCAACACCTGGAAACCCACTATTAGCAACGTAGATCTTTAAGCAATGACCAAACAAGGAAGCAGGCCAAGGGAAAACCCAGGATGACTTGGATACGATCTCTACTAAAAAAGGTTGAACAAATGGAAATTTCCTAGGACGAAATAAAGGCAGTAGTAACAAACAGGAAGAGATGTAAAATCAACGAACTTATATGTTATATCCACCACCAGAACATAGTTCTAAACATATAATATATTATTTGTTGAATGAAAATGATCCAAAATAGAAAGTGTAATGAAAACAAGTAATAACTAAGTGTCAGAATATAATTTTATTAAATGTGTTGGTTGGTTCTATGACGATGCTTATTTTTGATCATTTTTCTAGAATAATTATATTTATTTTTGCCAAAAATAGTGCATCCTTTACTAAGCAAATAAATATGGATTTTACGGACCAACATGGTATCACAAATAAATCAGTTATATAATAATATCAAGTTAGTGAGCGGTAGCACATTTACTCCCGGTTTATTTTTTTGTATTCCTGTTTTTAATTTAAAGAAAATCAGATCAACGGTACCGTATAATTAAATCCAAAATCTAAATCTAAATCTAGAATAATGTAAAACTAAAAATGCATTCGTATGAATTGGGCAGTATTGTTACTTAAGTCAACTAATGTTTCATTCAAAGTTTTGCTATTTCAAAATGGTTTACACGTTGGCCCAAAGAACAAATATTATTTATATTTCTGGAGTTGAAAAACAGTATAGTTTCAGAATTTGGAGAATTGGAATAACCAACAACAGGCGGCAGTAGTATAGAGTTTTAATAGAAGACAGAAACTGAAGATTTTGGGGAAAGTAGCTTCAAATCCAACTCAATCTGCCCGCCAAGTTTCCGTTGCTCCTAGGATTTCAAAGAGTTCTATTTGCTAAATATCTAAGATACACAAAATTCATTCGTATAGAAGACTCAAAGAATTAGTGAACTCCTAAATCTTGCGAAATAATGACATAAATGATAAATTATAACGTTGATCTGCTAAAAAATATTTGCTTCGGCACATTTCTTTTGCGTGGTGCAATTTTACAGTTAGAGAGAGGCATACCCTATTCTGTAGTCCTAGAAAATTTGCGAATTTTTGAAAATAAAACTGTTGTCCCTCGTTCTTCTAAGAAAAGAAAGCTAGACATGCTGAAAAATGTATGTAGTTCTCCTTCCGATGACTGATTTTATTAGAAATCATTGGAATTAGGAGGGATATCTACATTTATGTGAAAGGCGCCTGCATTTCTAACAAGGCAAAAATCTTCTGTATAATGTGATTCTTAATTCCTGGGCAGCAGATACGTCGAAGAGAGTTTTATGTAGCACAAAACCGAATCAAAAACTCTACAGATTATACGATCGTACGAAATCTAAAATTGTCTTAAATGATATAATATTGGAGCAAATATCCCACTTCAATTACCTTGGCTGCGAGGACTCTTACGACGCAGATCTAGATACCAAAAACAAAATTAATTAATTTCAAGCCATTTACGGAACAATAAGGAAGTGATTAAAAAAATTGTAACGCAACTATATAAAACCATGGCTACTCCAACAATTGTATACGACAGCTAGGCTTGGGTCGTAACAAAAAAGAAAATGCAAGACATCCACACTGCTGAAATGAAATTGGTAAAATATTTGAGAGATATGGGAGAAAATCTAAAGATAAACTCTATTATATTTTTTTCAATTCGCCCAAGAAATTGATCAGTAGAGGAGGCAGTAAGAGCATCAACTTTGCTGGATGAGGGATACTCGATGCGTTATGTTGCTAATGTGATAAGAAGAAATCGTTCCAGCATAAGTCGCATGGTTGGGCGATTTAACGAGACAGGATTTTACATTATAAGCCCAGAACAAGGGCGCAAACGACGTACCAATCGAAACTATGAGCGTTTTCTTAGGCAATCCGTTCCAAGAAACAGGAGAATCACTAGTACTGTGCTAAAAACTGAGCTTGTAGCTGTTCGCAATCTTGTGATATCGTCTGGAACAGTCAGAAGACGTTTAAATGAAGCTGGATTAAACAGCAGAAGACCGGTAAAGAAGCCATTGCTCACCCGAGAGCCCAAAAGTCAAAGATTACGTTTTGCCAGAAGTCATCAACACTGAACTGTTAATGATTGGAAGAAGGTTTTATTCTCAGATGAAACGAGGGTTAGCCTTATGTTGCCTGATGGACGTGAGCGTGTCTGGCGGAGACGAGGAGAGAGATTTGCAAGTTATAATATCTCTTCAAGGGTCCCGTTTGCTGGTGGCTCTGTAATGTTTTGGGGGCGGGATCTGCTTCAATGGTCGCACAGTGTTGGTCCCTATTCGTGGAAGGTCCATGAATGCGGATTATTATCTGGAAAACATCGTAGTTGAACATGTAATACCATTTGCTCCTTCTGTGGGACCCAATTTTTTATTCATGCAAGATAATGCTCGTGCCAACGTGGCTAGACAAGTTATCGACTAGGTGAATGCTGTTTATATTTCATTAGCTAATGGATTGGCCACCTAATAGTCCAGATTTAAATGATATAGAACATCTATGGGACGCTCTTGAAAAAGGTCTGAAGTCGTATATCCCTAGCCGCCAGCCACAATGAACTGGTTTATGCAGTAATTGCGGAATGGGAGAATATTCTCCAGGAAATTATTGAAAATCGAATCTCCAGCATGCCAAAGCGCATGAATGCGGCAATTAGGAGTAGAGGAGGGCATACGCGGTATTAATATCGCATTGAATCCATTAATTCTATTGTTTTCGATTTTTTTTGTTTTCATGTTTCACGCTTTTTCAACAAAACAGTTCTTAAATCAAAAATGTAAGGTCATGTTTCGCTGATTTATTTCTCAAACGATTACCCAAACCTAATTCATATGGTTTCATGTAATTTTCATTATAATTTTAAATATAATATTGTAATTCTATACGTTTAATAAAGTGGTGCGGTAATTTTGTCCAAGAGTTTATATTCTTGGTCAGAAAAATATTGGAATACAGAGAAAATTGAAAATAACATCTTGAAAGGATGAATGCTGAATGATTTCCAAACAAAGCACTAATATATAGCTCAAAAGGTAAAACAGACTTGGGACAGCCCAAGAAGAGATGGAAAGAAACAGGAGCAGCTCTAAGACCTGAACCATAAGGGAAACGACGACGTCGACTAAAATAACAATAGAAAGCAATTTTATTTTCATGAGAAATGTGTTTTCTATATCTTTAGTCTTTAGTCTTTAAATTGGGTTTTGACTTCTGATTTAATTTTCTTTTTGATGCTTTTTAGTACTTGATAATGGGCTTAATTTGATGTACCACAATAGTGGAGAGGTTGGAGGCAAGTAGACGTGTATGTTTTTGACAGTTCTAATAGTGTAGGTGGAAAGATGATCTAGGAAAAATAGCTGGCTGAAACTGAATGAAGGAAGAGAGGGACAGACCGTAGTGGAAGAAATGTGGGAAAGACTAGACCCAACAGTGGGTTGATTAAGGACCGCAAAAGAAGAAGAAGAACGCCATCTTGTGGTTCCTCTGCAGCCTACAAGTATAAATTATCATCGTTCAATATCTTACTTCGTTCTTGAGATATTTAAGGTAACTCATTTTAACCAGACGCCCGTATAATGAAATACTGTAACAAAACAGTAATCGTATATCCATCCAATTTGATACAAATACGCCCACCAAGGTATTTCGAAAAAACCTGCAGCTGTAGTTTGTAGCAAACTTTTCAGTTAGAATAACACCTCTGTATGGATGCTCCAATTCGGCGAAATATTTATGGCTGCTTTTTTAAATGAAGATTTACTGCAAGAAGCTCAACTACTAAAACTATATACACGGTGTTGAATAAAAGTGTTTATATTTGAAGGGCATATAGCATGATGAAAAAGTCGCGTTTTGCAACCTTCTGCTTCAAGTTTTATTAATATTTAATGCCAAAAACACACTAGTTCCCAACTTAACCGTTTGGACTTTTGTGTTTGTAGTTAGCATATGTAGCAGTTGTGAAATAATCCTATCGAGTGGCAACTGCAAATTGAACAAAGCTGCAAAGGTGCGGAGTTCTGTCTTGAGAAGGTGTAGAACCTGTGTCGACATGGAAGGCGGGCATTTCGAACATCTTCACAAAATAAAATTTTTGTACTCATGTTGATCAAAGCTGTGTACTTATTTTTGGTCACATTAAGTACTCTTTAAGGGCTGAGTATACTCTAAAATCGTATACACTTAACATTGCTATAATTTGATCAATGTTTGCCTCTTTTTCAACATCTGATATATATCATCATCAATCACATTCTATCCACTCCTAGATGTAGGTCTCCCTCGTTCGCTTCTATGCATTCCTTTCTTGCGCAAGTCGGATCCACTGTCTTCCCGCTGTTTGTCTTAGGTCATCCGTCCATCTTTTTGGTGGTCGACCAACTGGGCGTTTCCATAGTCTAAGTCTCCATGTAATGACGGTTTTAGGCCAGCGTTCTTCTGATTGTCTTGCGACATGGCCTGCCCAGCACCATTTTGTTGTTAATATAACCTCGGCAACATCCTCAACCTTCGATCTTCTACATATGTCTTCGTTTTTAACCTTGTCCCGAAGACTTATATCCAACATTGCTCTTTCCATTGATCTCTCAGTTACTTGAAGTTTTAACATACTTTGTTTAGTTAAGGTCATTGTCTGGATTCCATATGTCAAGACTGGTAGGACACAGGTATTAAATACTTTTCTTTTTAAACTATTTGGTATGTTGCTTTTTAGAATGTATGATAGCTTGCCAAACGCAGCCCAGACTAATTTAATTCTTCTTGTCAGTTCAGCTGTTTGATTGTCCCTTCCAAGTTTTATGGTGTAACAAAAATATATATATTCATATATTCGCTGACATTTTCTATTGTTTGATCTTCAATAATGGCTCGGTTGTTTTCAGTGCTCATTATTTTTGTCTTAGTTTTATTCATTTGCAGACCAACCTTCCTAGATTCTTGATGTAATTGTATGAGCATTTCCTGTAATTCCTCTGGCGTTGCAGCTATGATAACAATGTCGTCGGCATACTTCAGATGATTGAGTATTTTGCCATTTATGTTGATACCTTTGCCAACCCATTTCAGTTTTTTGAATATATCCTCTAGGGCCAGGGTAAAGAGTTTTGGCGATATCGTGTCTCCTTGTCTAACTCCACGATTTACTGGAATTTTCTTTATTTTAACGTTGTCTTCTATCTTGACACTTAATTTGGCGTTTATATATTGTGATGGATTTTAACTAGCTAGATTGTTCGATGTCAATTTATTTATTTCCAAAAGATACTCGTGTATAATATCTTGTCATGGAAGTCGGTTTTCTTTTTGAATCATAATTAAGGGCAGACCTTAATTCAGTTAATTACTTGTCTGGGTTGAAAACGCTGCGAATACTCGTTAATTTTGAAAACCTAGAACAAAAAGAATTTTGTTAACATCTTATTATTAAGAAGATTTTATGATAAGATACATGTACTGGAACATGATATAGATTACCTAGAACTCAATTAATAGCTCAGCTCAAATATTTTTGGACCTCGTAAGAAGATGCAGCAAGATCGGAGAAGTTTTTGGAGGGGTGTATTTAGAATTTTGTGTGGAACCTTGGGATGTTTCAGAGACCATTTTAGAACGTGTTTTACGTGTCTATGTGGTCGGGGGCAGTTTGGAAAGTGGCGCTGTTAAATTATAAATATTTTTATTCAATTTTGCCATATAAATTGACGTTTATTGACGTCAAATCAAACTATTAAAATCATTGTTTATTTAGGCCGCGCATTAAAATTTTAATAAGCAGTAGATTAAAAATTTTAATCCGCTGTTTTGAGGTTATAGGTAGAATATTTTCTACAAATTGCTTGAAATTACAATCAAAATACCTAATTATCGCAATAAGCAGAAAAAACATCATGATCCAATTCGTTGCACAAATTATCCATTTTATTTTCGCGGAAAACTCCTCGACGCACGAATAATATTTTTTGAAATGTGTTTATAAAAATTTTCGTCGTTGTCAAGGTAACGGGGCACAGAAGTTGTGATCTTGTCGTGATAATCATAAAATTCGCCTATTTGAGGACTTTCCTTAAATTTTTCTCTTCAAAATTGGACTTATTATATCAGGCAAAATTGAATAAACCGTTGTATTACACTCGCGGATTAAATGAATGTTTAACTTGCAATATTAACGCGCTCGCGGCTGCGCCGCTTTCGCGGTTAAACATATCGTTCATTAAACATTCAGTTGATCCGCTCGTATAATAAATAACTATTAAATTAATTATTTTAAACGTCAAAATTTTATATTGTAATTATTTTTAGATCCATGTGTCATTTGGTTTACTTTAACGCAATTTTAGCATGTTTGATATTTTAAATTTTGTTGGTTGCCAGGAGGTATTGATTATTATAAAAATAATAACAAGTTAAAGATAATAGCTGTTAAAAGTTTTACGTGAATCAACGTATTTTTTATATTTGTTTAAAAATTATAAATAAATTGTGCTGTTGAGATTAATAAACATACGTAGAAGTTTGAAGCATGTTTATTTCATTAAGAAAATTTGGTTTGGTAAACTTGCCAAGACTGACTGTGGGACGTCGCTGTGACGAATCCTGGATTTGCTGCAGGATCAACACTTCAACTGCGTAGATAGTGAGACCAGTAAGAAAGAGAGCTACAAAAGGTATTTCAATAAAATTACCTATTTAGAGATTCAGCTGAGCTTTCGGATTCTTGTGGAGGACACTACCAGATTGTTCTTTTGTACCTGTGTAATTTTGAATTCGAGTAGTACAACGACACTCATAGGTTTTTAACGAGGTGCTGCTCACGTGTTAAACCGGTTTGAATTTAGCTGTGTATTAAGGCCATTTTTCGTATTTGCCTATTTGGTAGCATTTTCACAGAACCATATAGAACCGACTAACTGTGATGTAGATGTCTTCATGGTCGAGCTATACCGTGGTAGATTAAATTTAATATCTTTTTGGAGGCAAGTTAAAAAAATTTATCACCTGGCGCCCAAATTACGAATCTGTAGCAAAGTTATAAATCTACAATAGTTAAAATACGATTGCAAGTTGTAGAGGTATAACAATTCAAAATTTAATTTATTTGTTTGATTTTTTTTATTTTCTCCTAAGCTATCCCGATCGAGTAGATTGTAAATATATATATATATATATATATATATATATATATTATATATATATATATATATTATTGTGATACCCTACAACCTTAATACGTTGAGCAACCAAAGAAAGAAGTTGCTTTTATAATTAACTGACTTAATTCCAAGATAAAATAACGTATTAAAATTAGTGAAGGTAACTCACATTCTATACCACGACTATATAATACTCTCAGGGTAAAATACTGTATCAAGGACTTGAAACTATGACACCGTTTAATTTAGACAAAAAAATAATGAATTTTCGGTAACTATAAAGGAAGTCATAATCCACAATCCATTACATGTATGCCCTGTGATTTTACAAAATTTTATGGTTACTGACTAAACATACATATAAAAAACAAAATTAAATCTTCTCTATTATGGTCAGAACTTTAGTTTAATGTATCACCCACCTTGTTCGTTGTCACAATGATAGATCACTGACCTCTTTCTTCAGCAAATCCCAGCAATCAGGCCCAAAACACTCTACCATCTGTCCAGAGCTGTTCTAACTTCCATCTCGGTTCCGACTAGAACTCTCTTTACTTTTAACTTCTCCAGGACATAAATCGTATTTAAATTTTTTACAAGTAATTATTCTTGTTTAAGAACAAATTTAAAAATATATCCATTGTTCCTTAGAAATTTATTCACTAGCCTAGAAATAAGCTTTTGCAATATTCGATGTAGTAAAATTCATTAATAACTATCTCATTCTAAGACTTTTATACCAGGTACGTAAAAACGCCCCTCTTCATTTATCTGATCTTCTCGTAACTAATCAATAAAAGTTTTTTATTTTTTCTCCTAACAATGGAGATCAAGATTTTCAATCACAACCTGCAATCTACTAACAAATCACAAAATACCTAACAACCATAGAACACCGCATGCAATAGATGGGAATTACTCTCCATTCCTTCCTATTCTAAAGCAAATAAATAAATTATGTTCTTGAATTGATTTAAGTCAAAAAGGAACCAGATTATAAAAAGCTCCAAATCCCGTCACACATCACCCCTGGTTCACTATCATCAATACAAGATTTATGGAACGAAAATGAAATACTGAAGTACCTTCACACCCCAATATGATATCACAGCAATATATATGAGAATAAATTTGTATCTTAAGTCCACTCTTGCATTGTGTAAAGCTTCTGTCACCGCACTCCATTCTATGGAATTAAACGCTTTTTCATAATCTACAAACGCAGGTGTAATGAGAATTTATATTCACCGCTTTTTTCAATGAGACTTCTCAGCGTTTGAAAATGGTCTATTGTACTATATGCGACCCTAAATCCGGCTTGCTCCGGAGGTTGCTAAACGTCCAATTTTATTGTAATACTATTGGTGATCACTTTTGTTAACAGTTTGTAGAAGTGAGAAAGGAGACTAATTGTACGATAGTTATCAAGCTGTGTACTGCCTCCTTTCTTTTAAAGCAAAATTACGTTAGCGTTTTCCCATGATTTTGGTATCTTTTCTTCTGATATCCATTCATCTGGAATGTTTTTTATGCATTTTAGTAGGTTAGCATCACCTTAGTGAAGCATTTCGGTCTTGATATCATCTTCTCCTGGAGCTTTGTTGTTTTTTGATTGAGAAAGGATTAATTTTATTTCATCGTAGCTTATTTCTGGGATGTCTTCTGATATTTATATATTGATAACCGGGGGTCTAGGTAGTCTGATATTGTCCTGTTGTATAATTTGGAATAGTAATCTTCCACAACGGATAATAGTTTTCTTCTGTTTGAGATTATATTTCCCTGATCGCCACGAAATTGATAGATTCTATTATTTCCTTTAGATCGGAATCCGATATATAGCCCCTATCAAATTTTTAAATTAAACATACAAAAGGAATCGAGGCCGCCCTGCGGGTGTAGTAAAGTGAGTAACCTTAACCTCCATTTGTTTATCCAACTGGATTTTACCAGTTTTCATCTCCGAAATGTTCTAAATACCGATGTAATACATATTATAATTTCTGAAGTAGCTACAGGCATTTTAATGTGTTATGCGTACTAATAATAGAAACCTACGGATTTTTAATTGATATTAAGTGCCACCCATGGCGGAATCCTCTCTGTATAATGTCATTGCCAATATTTAAAGAGAACACTGATTTTTATTGTTGTCAATATGTGTATACGTACAAACTAGGATTTTTTTAATTATGGTATGGAAAATCCACAACAAGCGTAATCATTTAGTAAGTTTCTTCGTTACAAGAATTTTTTAAATTATCAAAAACAAACTTTCCCAAAGTGTCAAAATTCAGTATTTGTTTTACAGTATACCATTATGGTGATTATTCCGACGGCTTGCCTGAAGATCATTATTTTTACAGCACTTTCATACTTTCACTAAACAAAATTACCGTTCGCAGATCCTCCGTAGAATGTAAATAAAGTACTTTTGCATCAAAATTGGGTCGTAGAAGTGTGGCGCGTACGTCAAGGTGTAATAGTTTATATAACATTTATTATTATGCATACACACACGAATAGTACACAGTTTTGAGCGCGGTTTAATCAGCTATGAGAAAATTCACAACAATCGGAATAAAACAAGCCAACACGTGTGAAAATAGCCGAAATGTTGTGGGAATGACGATTCGGAAAATTCCAGGGCGATAACGGAATTACCTTGAAAATCCAACTTTGCCAGCTTTGTAAATGCTGGGAGTCACTTAGCAAAAAGATAACAAACAGCAAAAAAATGCATCATCAAATAAAAACGCATTCATACAAGTTAATTATTGGTTAGCAAATTATGTAAAACACTGGTATAAAGTTCAGTGGAATAATCAATTGAGTGTAAATTATGCCAATTATTTACGTATGAACAATTTTGGCAGGTTTAGTTTTTCTTGTAAATAAATAACTTTATTCTGATTACATAAGCAAATGTACAGTGGTACCATTGATTTGATAGATTGCAGCAAAGCACGTGTACAGGGTTTTTCATTAAATCACTACATCCATATATAGTTCATACTTATTTTCAATAATTACTAATAAAATTCTTCAAAATTAAAAATCCTTGAAACATTAATCATTAAAAACTATACAGTTCAATGACTTACATATTCTTATAATAAACATTTTTCGTATCTATTCAATGGCAAGTTTTAAAAACATCCTTGGGACCTTAAACAAATTAAAGTTTTTGGCCACCTGTAGGCACCACATTAATGGTAAACTCTATTTATTTACTGTATACTGCGTATGACGTCTGGTTTCTTTTTACGCCATATAAGCATGTTTTTTTTTAGTTTAAGAAAAGTTCCATTCATCAAGCCAAGACAGTATTCATGTAAAAAAGGATTTATCATTACAATGAAATCATCACATTAAATGTGTAACGTGATGAACAGGGACCGACAAGCAAATTAATATTTTTAAATTACTACTACTATCAAATGTAATTTCTGGAATCTTCTTTCATGCATTTGAATTCATTTCTTTTAAGAAATATATTCTAGTAAAATTTGCTTTTTATGTTAAACACGAAATAATTCAATGGGTTCAGATACGGAAATCGGACAGGCCACTTCTTCGTATCCATCCCTCTGAGAAATGTAAGAGCTACATCCAGTATTTTTACTGTAAAGCAAGGCAGTAATAATCTTCATGGCGCATAGTGTCCAAAAATGGCGGATTTTCGAAAAAAAAATGTGTAACTTCTAAACTATTTGCTGTATCTTGGTGATATTTTTAAAATAATGGCGAAAAATGTACGTTTCAAAATATCATCAATTTAATCAAATTTATAGCTTATTTACTATACGGGGTGAATATAAATTGAGGTTTAGTTGATCTGTTCTTTTATTCCTGGAAAACTATTTTATAAATATAAGGAATATAACAGTACGATTTTGTTTCCTAGTGTCTTTATTATAGCAGTTTGGAGAAAACTTTACCTACGAAAGTTGTTTGTTGGATTACTGTGCATAACTTAAAATTATTACTGACTATACACGGTGTTTTGTTTTAGTCGGACAATGGACAGCTTCTTTATTTTAAATAGAACATCCGGTATATTATTACGTTTTTGGATTTATTTTTTCTGTCTCTATAATGTAGCGATACGGACCCCTGTGTCGTATTGATTTTTTTTATTCGTCGTGACTTGTCGTGCTTCGTCGTGATCGTCTTAGGTTCGGATCTATAGTAGTTGAACTAAATACCTGAAATGAAACACCAGAGAGGTTTAATACCTTTATTAACGTTAATATTAGCTGCAGACAGTGCAATTTAACTACCTCCGGTATTCACCTGTTCAGGCTAGGAAACTGCAGGAAACCTTAGCCGAGGTAGTGCGACGTGATCTCAAGTATATCGATTTCCTTAAGAAATTTAAACTATTTGCTCAGTAAATAAAATACTAAAGATGCAGTTATAGGCCGGTTCGCAGGGTGGTTTTCTGAAGGTGCAAGGTGAATTATTAAGGAACTGGAATACAAAGCGCTGGCGGGTGAAGGGTTAAGGGAACTTGACGCTGCAGCCGAGATACCTCAAGCGCAATTTTCAACGGATGCTGTAGCTGCCGAGATACCTTAAGCGCTTGGCAGGTGAAGGGTTAAGGGAACTTGACACTGCAGCCGAGATTCCTCAAAGTGCAATTGTCAAGGGATGCCGTAGCTGCCGAGATACCTCAAGCGGTTGGCAGGTGAAGGGTCAAGGGAACTTGACGCTGAAGCCGAGATACCTCAAGCGCAATTTTCAAGGGATGCTGTAGCTGCCGAGATACCTTAAGCGCTTGGCAGGTGAAGGGTTAAGGGAACTTGACACTGCAGCCGAGATTCGCCAAAGTGCAATTGTCAAGGGATGCCGTAGCTGCCGAGATACCTCAAGCGCTTGGCAGGTGAAGGGTTAAGGGAGCTTGACGCTGCAGCTGAGATACCTCAAGCTCAATTGTCAAGGGATGCCGTAGCTGCCG
>JABXWE010003415.1:0-28806 GCA_014611495.1 Limonius californicus | reverse complement strand
TTTGGGATAACTTAGTGTGTTGACTGATTTGGCCTTGCCATCCACTAACTCCGCGGTTTCCAAAGTATATTCCGCGCTACCCTGGTGTTCCGTGGAAGTTCCAAGAGGGTTTTATAAAAACATAGAAAGAGTATCTCTTTATTTGTAAGTTGTGGGAAGGCTGCGTAAGGCTGTGACCCTAAAGAACGAATATGGGCAAACTTTTTGGAGCAACTGATCAGCGGGGGAATATACGCGAACTTTTAGAGCATATATTAAGATTGCGAAGGGGATCTCGGGGGAGGGAGAAGTACAGACATCGCCCGACTACGAATTTTGCTTGTTTTCGTAAGGCATCCTTTCGAAAAGTCTATAGAAGAAGATCTCTAGGCGCTCCTCTGAGGACCAATACAACTGAAGAAGATATTTTTAAAGTATTCGATGGTAAACACGATCTCAACTGGAATAAATGTATTGAGGTGTACAGTTATAGGCCGGCAGCGATATGGGGAAAATTAAAAGGTTTTGTATCAAGGATAAAATAAGTGGACGCGACTGCCTCCCTGGACTTTCCCATACTGGAAACTGTTCATATCATCTTTATTCAACAGTAGAGTTATTTTCCTCAAAACGGTTGTTCAAGTGCTATCCTAAAACCTTGCCTCGTAACGAACAGACTTACCCTTAATTTCCTTTTAATATGCAACCAGGCATACTTCATTCTCTACTATATACGTCGCGCGGTCTAACTAGTACCGATTGCTGTTGCTACCGAGGTAAAATTTTCTAAGTCCCTGGAAATTATATTTTTAGGGCATAAAAAATCGATTTTTTTTATTTTCGCGGAAAAAGATTCTTTGACGCAAACAAATAACAACCGTTAGAATAAAAAAAATATTTTTCTAAAAAAGAGGGGGGAGGGGGCCGGTGCGCTTACATAAATCCACGAGTGTAATATTTCTTTGCATATTCATATGCTCCATTACGCACTGAGCGATTCAGTGAAAACCCCAGCTTCCTATCTTTTTTCGTTTATTAATTAAAGGAGTTTGAAGTTTCAAACTTCCAAGCTTCGTAGAGGGCGCCACAGGAAAATTACGGAGTTCTTCAAAAAAACATATCGATAGCCCCTTGCGAGGTCTATCGACATATGAAATTTAAAAAAATTCCTTGGAGCAGTTTTTGAGAAATAATTTTTTGAAAATTTCCAAAATTTTGAAAATTCGTAATTTAGGCCCCTTATAATTTTTCAAAAAAACTTTTTATATCACCTCATTTTACCCTTCATATACTATTCAGAAAATAAAAATCATTTGAATCGATTCATCCGTTTTCGGGTAATTGGGCGTTAAACTCAATATTTTCAAAAAATCATAGCGCCCTTCAGTTTAAAGCTAGCGAGTTCGGCAAAAAACTAACAGATTTGTCTTATGACCCTCTATCGTTATCCGCGATAAAAGTTTCAAAATTGTAATCACGAAAAAAGTGATACCAAAAAACATGCGTAACTTCCGCTTCCGGTTTCGGATTTTTTTGAAAAGCTTATTTTTTTGATGAATTTTCGATACACCCCCGCATTCCAAAGCGCATCAAAATCGGAGCAATAATTTCGGCTGTAGGAGCGTCACATACGTACATACGTACGTACGTACGTACATACGTACCCACCCACAGACAGACATTTTTTAAAAACCACTTTTTTGGGTTCCTAGAGACCCAAAACGGATATATCCGTTAAAATCTCGATTTCGAAAATTTTCATGATTTCAATACTTATCCTATACCTATAAGGTATGGGAAAGTAAAAATGAAGCACTAGTAGTCATTGCGTCTTGCATCGACAGACCCTTGTGACGAAGAAAATTCCATCAGATATGAAGGAAGTTCTTGATGAGATGGTAAAAATGGGCAATTATTTGAAGTCTTGTCCATTGCAGACAAAATTTTCAAAAAAGTATGCGTCGACATGAAAAGCCACCACCAATTGCTCCTCTTTCATGCAGAAGTGAGACAACTTTCAAAATGTAAAGTTTTCACCCGGTTTTCTGTATTTGTCTCTAATGGGGAAGAAGCTTCTTGCATTCGTAAAAAAAAAGGTCAGACTATTGCCCTATGAAACTTGGCTCATCAGATGCGCATATCTGTTCGACATTTTCGGAAAATTTAACGAAATTAGTACATCTTTGCATGGGAAAGCTACACCACTTTGATGGTGAGCGTCAAAGTATCATCTCTGAAAGCCAAACAGCAGTTTGGCTTGTATAAAGAACAACAACTTCGAATAATGATACTCCCTCCTGAATCAGTTCCTCAACCATAATGTATTAGAAAGCAATTCTGATGTGCAGAAGAACATCTGTGAGCAGTTAACGGAACTCACCAAATCCGTGTCTGAATACTTTGAAGACACCAACAGCGATATTGCCTGTGTACAAAACCCTTTTTTTAGCGGAAATAAGAAACCTAAAATGCTGTCCGTCCCTGAGTATGAATACCTCGTTGAAATATCCTATTCTCCTTAAAAACAAAATTCGAATCTCTATCACTCACATCACTTTTAGATGGAACTGAAGGGCGAATTCCCAAAAGCGGCTTGAAAGGCCATCAGAGTTCTGCTACTATTTGTATCCACATACTGTGCATTCAGTGGGCCAACATTCAGCCCAACTTTAAAATTATTATCAGGGGAATCATGTAACAGTTTCATTCATCACATTAATGTCCAACGCACGAAAAATAAATTGTTTACACAAAATTATATTTCTTTCTTTGCTCTATAGATAGACCAGCGTCCTACGCTTTATAAATAAATTGGGTAAAGCTGGTAAGGTACAACAAGCTACGCTGAATTGAGAACTCTGAATAAAAATGTAGCGCAGATTAGGGATTCCGCCAAAGCATGTGAGACTCTCAAGGATTCCTCGACCGAAAAAGTTTGGGAACCGCTGTACTAAATGAATGAGCAGTACTTAAAAACGAATTGAACATATTTTATAGTATTGCTGATTGAAAGTGAATGCTTATACCATTAAGGGGCTACTAAAGTGACTAGGCTAATAATAGCGTTTTCTCTTGTCACCGTAGTTACACTAATAAGCGACCTTTTCACTTGCAGTTTTTACTAACTAGTAGACAACATATCCAAGATTGATATAAGATGTAAGAATGTGTTTGCTTCTAGATGAATCTCTAAAACTGTTCCCATTTTTGTTTGAACAACAGGAAATTTACGTTGTTTCGAAACTACGCTATAGTAATCCTATGTTTGTACGGCCATATTATTGGCATTGCATATTGTAAATTCCACGATGTTGATTAATAAGTTACTTTGCAATATACTTTATTAAGGGTTATATTTTTGAAATGGTATAGACCCATTGTATACGATGAGGTATATGTTTCCAAAAGTGCCGTAACTTAATATGAGGGACGAAATGCCGCAAGGTATATTGACGTATGTACACGCGCGCGTGTGTTTAAAAAAAAATTTAAATACATTATCTGAAATTTGATATGTCGAGGTGGAACGAACATACAGCAAGTCAGATTTGTTCCCGAATCTATACGAAGCCACAAAAAGATAGATATATTCGACAAGTTTTTTGGTACAAATTTTCCTAACAGTTATTTTTCAGAATGGTAGTAAGGAGTGTGATAGGACGTTTGAAGTTAAATTGAATAATGTTTTTGATTATATTTTGTGAAGTAGCTGCGCCAGAAACCTACCTAATCGGTTTTTACTCATTGACTTGTATTTCTTATTGCCCGTTTACTCAAAAACTAATAACCTCATCAATATTCACCTTGAATATATTAATAGCTCCTATAGATTAGAATGATTGTTTGAAAATGAAGTTGTTATAATTACCATATAAAGAAGTTTCTGGGATGCCTGAAATTCAAAAAACATGTTCAAAAGCGCTTTAAAGGTTGATATGGTACTTGCGCCCGACTCACTTGCGCCCACCGCCATTTTCGGTTCACTTGCGCCCCTAAAAATATAAACTAGAATTAAGGTCTCATTTGCGTCCAACCTTGCAGCTCATTAGTTACTGCGACACCCAAATTTTGTCGACCAATGAGACGGGCGGACGGACTCCTACATCGAAACAATTTATTACAACCTAACAACTTACTAATTTTCTTTAGGTTTAAATGATACTTTGAATATAGTTATTATTATGATCATTATTTATAGGGAGAAAATGCTTATTGAATTTCCATACTGAATTTATTCCAGTTTTGGTACGTAACATAATGTGTACAAACATTTACCTAAATGCTTATATTTTCAAATTCTTCGATATAATTTAGATAAAGGGTAGATATGGGGGTATGGGGCATTAAAGGATTATTTACTTAACGAGTATCTTAACATTTCCAAAATACCTTGAACTGTTATGTTCTTTTAAAATTTTCCGCTCTATATGAATTAATTTCTTAATTTGATTGCCGCTCCATAGGAATTATAACGTTATTTTAATTGCAGTTTTATTTTGAACACAGTTTTGGTTATTTTGCGTCTTACTAAGATTGAATTGTGTTGACTGCAGGTTTGTTAGTATTTTCCTTTTCAGAAATTAATTTATGACCAAACCGGTCTCAAGGTTTTTTCTTTGTAAGAGATTTTCGCCGATCAGAGGGGATTTCTAAGAATTTCTTTGTTGAACAGTGCTAGCATTCAGGAAATGTTTTTGGGCTTCTCTCAAAAGTCACACATGTTAGTTTTCGTTCTAGAATCATTTCGTAATATGGTGCAATCTTTTTTGGGGGGAAGTGTAGATTCCCGTTGCGAAAGTTCGCCAGTCAGCTTTCGACATTCGCTGAACTCCGGTTGCTCGAGCCCATCCACGGGGACCGTAATTAAGATGTGCTGCAGGGGCGGCTTTTGGGTTTTTTTTTCGAGGGGTTTCCGTTAGGTGTGAATTTGGTCTCGCTGTTTTACCGAGGGGTACAAACAAACCATCGACTACTGTCGGATTTAAGAAAAAACACTGGATTCAATCCCGGTAAAGGCGGATTAATTTCGAAGCCCAGCGCCTGTCCCTTTGCTGCTATCATCGTCCGAAGAGTCCTGTCTTTCGTTCAACGTTAACAGCCTGTTGAAATCAATGTATTCTCCAGGGGCGTAACAGCCACATCTCGTTCTAACGCTGCCCCGAAGAACGTTGTCTTACTTCTTTTTCCTGCATCTGGAAATCGCCCTTACATTGTGCCTATCTCGCTCTAATACATCCACCGGAATGCAAGGTAAAGAACTAGTTTTTTGGTGCAGTGCAAAAGAAACCTCTTTTTCTCGCGCAAACTTTCAAAATTCCAAGTTATTGAACTTGTTTTATGCAACCTAAAAGCTATCTTCAGTGGCCGTTTGTTTATTGTTAATTGTAAAAAGATATTAATACTGTATTTTTCCTGTAAACTCTATGCCATTGGTCACACAGATTTATTGAAATATCCTAAATATTGTGCGTCAACGGCGGCGAGTTTTGTTTTCTTGGACGTTCAAATATTATTTGTAAAACCATAAAAATGCCATTTCCTGTCTTTTCTGTATCGCCATTTCAATAATTTCATTATATGTGTTTTAAAACTTACTGCCTCTGTTATTTTTGTGTACTCTGTATTTGTTTGTGTACGAATTTTGCAAGCTTCGTATATATAGGAGGAGGCACAATAAAAGGGAGTTCCATTCCCGTAAGCTGTTCGCTTCTCGACCTTCCACGAGGACCTACAATCAGCTGAATTTGGAAGGTGACGTCCACAAATTTTGACTTACTCTGTACACAACTAAAGATTTCCTCCCGTAAACGATTTTCACGAGCTCCTCCTACTCCTCTGAGCTAAGCTGTAGGTCGTTTTCTATTTATCTGGTTACGGGTCGTTCAATTGGCCCGTAGCACAACATGTAACTGTTTGCCTGCGTCTATTGCATATTCCACTACAGTGATGTCTAGGTTGAGTGTACAGTACGGACTCTTATGGAATACAGTATTGCCATTTTTCCCCAGAAAGTTGTTTTTAACTAAACGTGCGGCCGTCAATCCCAATAAATCCTTCTTTTGTATTGCGCACAGTTTATCTGCTAATATCTTACCTGTTAAGTCCCATAAGGATAGCATTTCCGTATCTTGGTCGTACTATACTCTTAACCTGGAATTCACTATAGAGTGAAGGAAGGAGTTGGTAATAAATAACTGCAGGTTTCGAAATAATTATTATTGTTCTTAAAAAGCTGAAGAGAATATCACTTGTATTTAGCCCATTCATCCCTTCGTTAACTTCGTGAACATGCAGAATTTAAATATGGCGATAGAAGTTACGGAGACATTAAAAGGGAAACCATTAACAATATTGCACAACTTCCAATATTGTGTCAAAAGGAAGAACAGGTTGTAACGTGGTTGTGCGCACAGGTAGGTAAGAAAATGTGGATTTTTCGCCAATGTCTAGGATTTACAAAGAAGAAGTAGGCGGGTTATTTAATCGAGACTTCAGTCTTGTGGTTGAGATTCCTGCATTTTCTTCGGTAAAAGCAACTTTAAATAAAATACAGAACAACGCACGAGGTGTGATAGAAAACCCTGCAACTGCTGAATGTTAATTTTTCCGAAGACATTGAAAATGGGAGATGGATCAACTTTTCTTTTTTCCGATGAGGGGAAGAAGACAGGAACGCTATGTTCTTGCAAGTCAAAATGGTAAAGAATGGAATAGACCCCATTTTAAAGATGCAACTTTTAAAAGTTGCAGCAAACATGAAAGAAAAAATAAAAGTACCAACAAAAACATATAGAATTAATGGTCGGCAAACTTCGGATGTCGTAATGACTAATGAGCTGCAAGGATGGGCGCGAATGAGACCGTAAATCTTGTTGATATTTTTCTGGGGCACAAGTGAGCCGAAAATGGCGGTGAGCTTATACCGTTGAAATATTTGTGTGACGTGATAAAGAACAAGAAGGCCCAATTCTCCTAAGCGAAGCATTTTTTTAATAACATCTATTAACTTTCGAAATCGTAGATTAGTGGAAAAACATACCTACAAGTTGCGTATCATTGTATAGCTACGTTTGCGTACCTACACTTCAAATGCAGAATAAAAAGTATAGCTATGCACTTATTTAAAAAATACAAATTAATATATCTTTTGGTTGTAACAGATGGGATACTATTTAACTGTAAACGTATTCGCGCGGCTTAAGTTTTCACGTATGATACCTTCGATGTGATAGTACTATCTGGAAACTCAATAATAGAGGAAGATATTTGCTTGCCCCTTTAGTTTAACTATGGACGCAGAGTATTGTGTGAGAAGACTAAACTCAAATCCAATAATTTTTTTGATATTCTCGAGGTTAGAGTATAAGACCGCATAAAAATTGGAAATCCGATTGGGGTAAACGGGGAACGATATGTTGAAGCCGTTCTTCCGGCCAGTTGCTGTCGCAGTTGATAGAACATTCATATTTATGTATTATAATGCTCATCCTTGTGTGGCAAGATATCAAAGTTCTACCATGGTAGATCCAATTATTACACCTCAACCTCATACATTGAACGTAGGGCATGTTGTAAAGACTGGATTCTGCCCCAAATGCATGCTGTACATAACATCAAACAAAAGCAGTACCTGATTAAATAGTGAAATAACCGCATTTAACAAAATTACATTCACAACTTCATATTGTCTATGTCCAAGAGTTTTAGGATAGCTTTTAACGTAAAAGGCTTGTTTTTTACTAAAATAGTTTCTTCTCCCGTTAACTGTGTAATGTTAACTGACTCACTGATAATTTAATAGTTGACGAGACTTCAATGAGCCTTTTTTTCGTAGAAACTTAATTTTTTAATTTTACAATTGTTAAATTCCATTGTGTATATTTGTTTATTATACATTATATTTATTGCACCACAAAAACACAAAACAATTAAGACATATGATTACTTTATAATATCTACAACATCTCTTGGATTTGTTTATTTGGTCCTAACACAAAACTCCTGTTCTTCAAAATGTATCGGAAATTTTTTCAAATAATCCGGAATCAAAAGCGGTCCTCATAGTATTATCTTTGCACAATATAAATTTTTATAGAATATTATCTTCTTTTTTCTGCGTTACGGCGTTGATTTCTTTATCCATTTTCTGTAGGTGCTTCTTATATTACTCTTGTCATTTCCTTAACTTCATGTGTAGTCCCTCTTGTTTCCTTGTCGCAAATTTCATATTGTCTCCCCATGTGGTTCTAGGTCTTCCTATATTTCTTGTCTTTGGTTATGATTTCATGTATTTGTTTTGGGGTATCTATCTGAAGTCATACGTCTTACGTGTTCATACCATCTCAGTTAATTTTTTATGCATTTCTTCTACCAGTGGTATTTGCTCTAGTTCTTGCTCTTATGATTATGCTTCGGAATAGCTTTGCTTTCGTGCTTGAGTAGTGTAAACTCAAAATTAAGTAATCTGCTTGTTCCTTGCTTCAAATCAACCTGTATAGAGATTATTACTGGAAAGTCAAGATCAAGTGTTTCGAACAGGAAATCTATAGCAGTACTAACGCATCGGTTATATAAGTGAAAACTTGTTTGTAGTATCTGCTTAAAACATACATTGCAGTAAATTATATTGCTACCGTTTGTACACTCTTTCACGTGTAGAATGAAATGTGTTAACACCATTGTTTGGAAAGCTGAAAAATTTGCTGCATAGGAGAATGTTTCTGGAAAAATTGGTACCGAAACTTGCTGTATTTTATAATGTTTGTAAATATATTGCTGTGTTATCTTATCCATAATTGTTAAATCATGATTAGAGTCTATTCTTAAACTGTTATTATTCTAAAAGTTCCTGAAATAAACCGTTGATAAAGTTTGGGATAGACTCTTTTTTAGTCTATCCATTTCTGAAGAGTATTTTTTTGTTGCTAAGCTGTTTGATGTTGATTTACCAAGACTGCAGGCTGGTGTTGAGTTGTATTTGGTAATGCTATAACTTGTAAAGCTTCTCTCATCAATATTTGTCGTTTCTTATCTACAAGCAGACTTGTTTTAGAATATATGTGATATATATTCTACATATGTACACAAATATGTGTTTTGTAGAATTTGGAGTTTTCCTGTGTGGATGTTTTAATGCTGTTTCGTTCGAAAGTGGTTTAACAGCACATTTTTGTATTTTAATAATACGACTAATTTAATTTAACTAAAATAGGTGATTTTTAGAAATGAAAATATGAAAATATGTATTCGTGTGCGGTATCAAAATGTGTAGAATAGCGTATAGAATATGTAAATGAATTAAGAATTTTTGTTGTTTCAAATATAAAGAAGTTATTTGTATAATTTACATTTGGTTAAATTTTGCAAATGCGTTGTATTTTCGGATTGGTTATAGAAAATTAAGAATTCGCCACAAATTTAAGCTAATAATGTCGCTCTTTCCATTTGTTTCCTATTTGTATTGTCGGTTTGCTCCACGACTACACAACAAAATTTTGTTGAGCTCGTTTCGTTGACGACCGGTGCATATATTTTAGATATGTGGTAGTTGTTGATGTTGAGTAGTCGGCAAGTCTGTAGGGTGGAAGTACTTTCGTCCTACCGTTCTCTATTTAAATGCTTTAATCTACGATATTATGTGGTTTTCCCAAATAAAACCAGATATTAATTGTGGTTTGTGAATCACCGATATTTTTAAACCATTCTTGTGGACGAAATACTGATTTTTTTCCTTTAAGAGGCATCTTCAAGATTCTATTTAGAATTCTGCATATGTGGCGTCGGTAGATGTCTTTTGTTTTTCGTCCGCATTTGTTCAATCGCGACGCATGACGTACCTAAATGTCAACAAAGGTTGAAATGTGAAATTTTCTATCATTGCAAGAAAAGTTTATTATACTATTGAAATATATAACTTCAATAGAGGTAATTATTATACTTACATCTAAGGTAAATTTAAGGAAGTAACATCTACGTGACATTAAAATAAATTTGGTTAACTACAAATTTAATAAAAATGAAGGTGATTGAAGTTTCCGATGTAAGGTTATGTTATCGAAGTTTATCGAACGAATATCATTATAGAACAATTCTAACTAGGGGATTTCCTCCGGAGAACTATTTATCAACAGAGGTATACGAGAGCTGGTAAAATTTTATCGATTTCCTGTATGTTATTGATTCATTTATATATATATATATATATATACATACATACATGCATTTAGTAATAATTCATGCTTCAATCTTTTTGTAACCTTCCACTGTAGTTCTGGAACTAAAGATCAAACGACGCGATATCTGAATTTCCAGCTTATCGAGTAAATTATTTATTTGTGGAAATCGTTTTATTCAAGAATTCATAAGAGCAATTTCAAATTTAATTCTATTGATGGAAAGTTAATTATGCAAGGAGGGATATTTTACCACAGGATAATGTATGTGCCGCAACGTCGATAATAACAATCAAAGTGGGGCCAAAATACCAATGGATAAATTAACAAAATGCTTTCATCTATTAATTTAAATAGTAGAAGGTATACCCCAGCAGTATAAATACAAGAATAACTATTGTACAGTACATGATATCAAATGCTGCAGCAATCATTAACTGAACAATATTTCCTTACCTTCCTGAAAGCTACTCACAAACTAATCATAACAAGTTGAAAGCACCAATCCTGACTTTTCAGGAGAAGGATTAACCCGGTAGCACGATATCAATTCGACAATTCCTTGCTATTCAAATTATAGCTTATAGATCTCAAGTGCTAGGTAGTGTACTGGGAAATTCAAATTTATTTGTAATAGGTATTATGTGCTTTCCTACCCTCCGTTAGAAAAACTTCAATAATAGAATGTTCATATGGAACCCCGGTTTAGAGCTGTGATTTATTCAACAGTTTAAATTAAAATTAAAATCCAAAAATTATCTTACATATGCACCAAGGTACAACAACTATGCAACAACCCTTTAAATACCGAAAAATACCAAATTTTAAGTTTGAAGCTACATTTTGATGTACTAGCTATGCCTTTGTATATAATTCTGCTCTTTAGTAACAACACTACTAAGCGAAATCTCACTCATCACAAACAAGGGAAAAGGTTAATACCAACTGAAATTAATTTCGAGCAAATTTACCAATTATCATAGCTTACGCTTTAGGGTATCCACCTGGTTAGGAATCTGCTAATTGAAATCATTTGGTTTCACGTGTGTGTATTGTTTGTAGTATGCTTTATTTCTTATCTCTAATTTAACTTTAGTTTTAAGATAATACTGGTGAGACGTAACATAGTCACAAGTTTACAAGTTAGGTGAACAGTGCAGGTAGTCTTGTTGTAAATAAGACCAAATATAGGCATTCTAAAAAATTTTTTTGGAGAACAAGAATTTTACTAGAAGATTTTAGTCTAGAATCATATAATCAGAGATATTTAGGTTCGCTTTATAGAAATCACTTACTATAAAATAAATCAGGAGAAGAAAAGACATAAATTTATTGAAATTGTTTCAGTATTCGCCTTAAATAACCTAAATAAGTTTGGTAACAACTTCTAAAAATAAATTCTTCCGCTTCTTTAGCCCGAATCGTTAAAAGTTTGGAGCAGGGATCTCCTTAGAGACTTGTGATAAACCTATATCTATTGAAACAAGAATATTGGGAAATTGAGCCCCTATAAGCAAATAAAGGTTATTTAAGAAGATTTACGAGCGTTTTCTCATTTTGACAGCGTATCTACACTGAAAGTTCAACAGATACTATACACTTCTTAAATTTTAATCTTTTATGCGCTATTTAAACTATAGAATGACAAAGGGAGTTCTGTGCAGCTTAGTTTGAATTTTTAATATATCATATTCACTAAAAGAGGATGGTGAGGTAAAACTTTATTATGAATGGGAGATTAAACGCCGATGTAGTGTGAAGCTTTGTTGTATCATGAGTGTGAAGCATTTTAAAATACATAGTTTTATAATTTTTTATTTTATTTAGTATCTTTCTAAACTTTTTTTTATCACTTGTCTTGATAAAAGTATTATTTTATATTCCCATACTCTCAGTGTGGTAATGTATTGTGATCGCGGATATTTAAGATGCTCATATTTCACCGGAAATACGCATCTAGAAACTTTAGAAACCTTCGAAGTGGTTTTTACAAAATGTCGTTCTAGTATACCTGAAATGCTAGACAAAAATCTTTGTGAAAAAACCCATTGGAAAATGGCAAAATATCAAAGTTTATAATCATTAACAGCCTTCTTATGCCGCTGTTGGGCATCGGCCCCTTCTCTGTCACGTGTTTCTTCTTAACGCAAGGTAGAACACGGAGCACCTACGGTTTAACGTCGAATACGAACGAAAGAAATTTCAGAGAAGGTTTTTAGCATTAAGATCCCACGGTCACAAGCCGGATTGGGAAATGGTATGCGGTGGGTTACATGATTTTTATTAATCAGCGTAGTAATGCTTAGATTTCGAACCCAAGCCAGAATCGACGTTTTGCTCAGAAAGCGAGTGCTCTACCAACTGATCTACCACCACACACTAGTTTATATTACCTCTAAAAAAATTAAATCACGTAGGGCAGTGATAGAGGCATCAGAGACTTACCAAATTTGTTTTTACTAATTAACGAAGATCGGATTTTGACTATAATATCCCTTCATTCAGAAATCGTTAATTCGAGTTATATACACCTTCAATTTTTTAATGGCTTATATTGAATAGAATCATAGTGTGTGTGAAATTTGAGAGAATAAAACTGTAAACATGGCACACGAAATTATATTTCAGAAGGGTTGGTATAATGTAAGTAAATTTATGTGACATGGTAGAGATCCGGAAGGATTACAAACGCGTTTTATAAATAACGGAGAAGTTTGTCTATAAGGCTTTCTACGCATTTTCGATATTTATGTTCAGTGCTTGTTTTTACAGTTATAAATTATGCAACTTTCGTATTGAGAATCTATATGTACTACATAAAATTATAGTTTGTACTTAAAAACCAGTTGGTATCATTTCCGGTTTTACAGAAGCGATAGCTTACTGTAATCATATTCGTATCCTTAAGTTGCCACGCAAGATTACTTTTTAATAAAAGACAATATTTGCTTGTTTTTTTTTGATTTACAATCATAGCAGGGAACTATACTGCAACGTTGTTCTTGAACTCTCTAGATTGCCAATTAAGGCTGCTAGGATTTTTTAAAATTTTGAGTTAATATATGTGCAGAAGGCTGATTGACATCACCTTTAACTTTAATTGAAAGTACTTTAATAGATATGAAAATAGCTGAGGCTGAGGCCTTGATTATGACCTGATCGCAGGACGGGTCCAATAGAAAATGGCACAAATCATCGTTATTCTAAAACCTCGTAAGCCTCCTAGGAAGTAGTATCGTACTGGCCAATCAGTCTTCTTCCAATACTATCGAAAGTATTCGACATGTTATTCCGATAAAGAATGAAACTCCTACTGCTAGTCGATAACCTAATACCAAACCACAAATTTGGATTTTGTCCCTAGTACGCAACGGTAGAAAAAGGATACAGGGTTACTGCTAAAATTAGACAGGACCTCCAACGCGAGAGATATTGTTCAGCAGCATTCGTTGACCAACGCTTTACTAAATTAAGAGTCTTCCACATGTAGTATCCATATGTTAAAAAAGTGTTAAAATCCTACCTATCAAATAGACACCTTCCCGTAAAATACCAAGGAAAACGTACACCACCATTCCCTATTAGCTATGAAGTCACAGTGTACTAGGACCGATCTTGTACCTCCTGTACAAAGTGAATCTACCAACAAACAGGCTTACAACTGTAGTAACATGCACTGACGATACAACTATACTAGCATCGCATACTGGCCTGAGAATGGCATTACAAAATATCCAAAGACACCTTAATAAGATCCACAGATGGTTAAGCAGATGGCGCATCAATGTTAATGAACCAAATCTACTCATGCATTGTTTACAATGTGTAGGACAACCTGTCCGCCAGTCTCATTAAATAACCAGTAGTTGCCACAATAAGATGCAGAATACTTCGGAATACATCTGGATCGTCGCCTTACATGAAAAAAACACATTTGGAAAAAGAGAACAGCTTGGTCTAAATTTAAGGAAAAAGTATTGACCCATCGGTCGAACATCCCAACTCTCACTAGAAAACAAACTACTGTTATACAAAATTATACTGAAGTCAGAATTGACCTACGGGATCCAACTATGGGGATCAGCCAACAACTCCAATATCGAAATCTTACAAGGAGTCCAGTTTTAAGTGCTGCGAACCATTGTGAACGCTCCATGGTATGTTCACAACCAGGTGATCCACCAGGACCTCCAAATCAGTTCAGCTAAGGAAGAAATCACAAAGTGCAGTGTCAAATAGCGCAATAGATTTAGTATCCACCCGAATAACTTAGCAATGAACCTACTGGACAATAGAAACGAAATACCTAGATTAAAGAGGTGAAACTGAAGAAATAGATTTAATGTAAATAAAACTATGATAAATTCTATGTAATAACAATATTTAGTGCCAGCTATGATTATTGAAGTAGCCGTGCTAATGACTATGTCGCTACAATAGCTATTCTCACACTATCGTATTTCGCGCCCTCCCTTTTTTGCCTTGAATAATGATAGATGAGAATAACGCAATACGTAGAAATTTATTTAACTCGATTTGGCAATACTGGCTACGCTGCCGATGTGGTGCAGTCGCGCTGCATTATCGCCTGATCTACTGTTACCCGAATGTTCGCGGCAGATACCAATACGTCTAGAACTTTCTGGATTGAAAGTACACGACCATAAAATCAGCGGCAGCGCGTCAGTTGTTAGTTGTGTCGTGGTGACTGTGTTACATAAGAGAGTTTGTTGTTGGAGTTCAAACTCTGAAAACAATTATTGTATATTTACGTACACGTTTAGTAAATATGGATAGATTTCTTAATTGGAGGCAAACCTAAGCTTAAAGACAAAGAAACTTCTACTTATTCAGAAACCCCCAGCACCAGCACCAGTGCTAATACTGTTATAAAATCAAAAACACGAAAATATGACTAAGCATAGAAACTGCTGTTTTACAAGCATTGAAATATGTGGTGAAGATAAACCTCAATGTGTTATTTGCCTCAAAATTTTGGCTGCATGAAACCCAATAAATTGAAGAGGCACTTAGAAACACCGCTCAAAGAATATGTCCATAAGCCCCGTGAATTTTTTGCACAGAAACTTATATCTTTCTGGAAACAGACACAAATTTCTACAAAGCTCTTACAGTAAATGACAAAGCTTTATTGACATCATACAATATGGCTTATAAAATAGCCAAATGCAGAAAGCCACACACGATTGCAGAGCAACTAATTTTACCAGCTGCCATAGACATGGTAGAAACAATGCTTGGTGAAAGTTATTGCTAAACAACTCAAGAATATTCCTCTGTCAAACGATACAATTTGCCGAAGAATTAACGAATATCTATGAATATCCAGCAGCAGCTTGAATCTGAGTTAGTTAGAAAATTATTTGCCATACAACTTGATGAAGCAACAGACAGCATTCACGATTCTCATTTGACTTGCTATATCAAATTCTGCCAAGGAGCTGCAATAGTTGAAAACTTTGGCAAGCGCATACTAGGAAGAGCAACCGCTGTCGAGTTATTCAGAATTACAAATTATGTTATTGTAAGGGCAAACTTACAGTGGAAGGATTGTGTTGTAATTTGCACCGATGGAGCTCAAGCCATGTCTGGTAGATATAATAGTTTACAGGCACTTGTGAAGAAGGAATCTCCAGGAGTAGTCTGGACACACTAGATGCTTCATCGGGAAGCTTTAGCATCAAAATCGCTAAGTCCTGGATTAAAGATTGTTTTGATAGTAGTTATTAATGTAGTTAATTATATGAAAACCAGGCCTCTAGAATCAAGTGTTTTGCTGCTCTTTGTGAAGATATAGGAGGTGAACATATATCATTTTTGTTTTATTCTTCATTCAGATTGTTGTGACGTGGTAAGGTGTTGACAAGCACGTCTACGAACTAAGAAATGAAATAGTGATATTCTTGATCGAGAAGAGTCATAAGCATGTGGAAGGATTCTACCACAATTTATTTCTGATGAAGCTCTCCGGCTTAGTAGACATATTCGAAAAACTTCCTTTATTTAATCTTCAACTTCAGGGAAATAATATAAACATATTTGATTTAAGTGAAAGGGTCAACGCTTTTTGTAAGAGAATGCAGTTATAGAATAATAAATTAAATGATAATTTCGTTGGGATGATTCCCACAATGTGTGAATTTATCCAGAGGTACCCGCCGGAAGAGAATCATAGAAAGTTGACATTAAGTTGGGTGACTGGAATTGTCTAATAAATCCATTCGAAAGTATACCTATCGGCCTATCTCTGCAAGAAGAACAACTGACAGATCTTCCTTCACGTAGCGCAGAAAAATCTAATTTTGTTATTGTCATTAAGAAATCTCTAGAAGAACTGTCTTGTAAACTATCCTCCTATTAAAACAAAAGCGTCTATCTTGAATATCAAACCAAACCTGGATAGGCTATGTAATTTAAAGCAGGCACATATTAGTTATTAGATTTATGCCTTAGAAATGTTTTATTTTAAATGATGTTAGAATGCTTGGGTTGTGATAAAAATGTGAAAAATTAATTCTGATGTCTTACTCATTTATTCGCCCCCCCCCCCCCGGTGTGCGCCCTACAGTTTGAGAACCGCAGCACTACATAATGTTAACTTTCATATCATACAAGTTGCATACATGTGCATAGATGTCAATGAATAAAAATTGTTTCATGTTGTTTGAAAAGTCATACGTTGCAACTATTGTGATCTGATGACTTATTGAAGTATTCACAAAAGGAGTTTACTTTTGTAAATATGCAGATGCAGTATTCAATTGTTACGGGCCAAACGAGCTTTTTCGTCGACCGGCAACAGGATAGGTGGAAAAGGCCTTCGGCTTAGCTCAGAGGAGTAGGGGTGGTTGACGGAAACCGCTTAAAGGAGAGAAATCTTCCTAGTTGTGTACAGGGTAGGTCAAAATTAACGGGCGCCACCTTCCGAATCACAGCAGATTACCAGCTCTCGCGGAAGGCCGAGAAGCCAGCAGCTTGCGGGAATCGGACTCACCTTTATTGTGCCTCCTCCCATATATAAAGCTTGCAAATTTCATGCACACAAAGATAAAAGAATACACAGAAATAACAGATATGGTAAATGTCAAGACAAATATAATTTTACTTCTTTTAAATTACTGACACATGATACAGAAAGATATAACGATTACATTGTGAATGGTAATGTTTATGGTTAATTAGTACAAGATTTTGTTGGAACGTTCGAACTGAAAAAGGCTTGTCGTCAGTGGCTTGCGATATTTAATTTCTTAGAACACATCTACGCAGCCAGTGGCGTCGGAGTTTACAATTTAGTACAATTTATGATTACACTTTACAGTTAACTAAAAGAAGAAAGGACAACTTGCGACGGAGGGTTGCTTTACGTCGCATTAAGAAAAGGTTCAGCGTTTGAAACTTGAAAATGAAACTTGGAAAAAGTTTTTCACCACACAATAACTATTTATTTTACCTTCATTTTCGTTGAAGGGACTAGAGAGAGAGGCAGGTACAATTTTGGGGTGTTCTTAGGCTTTTGGAAAAATTCGAAGGCACGCCTTTGAAGAAGGGATCGAATGGAGTCAACGTTAAGGGCCAACACTTCAATGCGTTTATAGCCACAGCGGCAAAACCGGAGGGATAGGAAATGGGCTCGATATTAATCCGCCAAAGGCGATCGGCAAATTCGCAATGAATTGCTTTCCCAGGGTTATAATTCGAACGTGTTTCTTTAATCTGACCTTGTCGATGGTGCTGTTCACCTCACGGTGAAAACAGCGTTGCGAAAATCACGCGATGGACACCCATTGAAAACCCAAGCCGCCCCTGCAGTACTTGATTTCGGCGCTTATTGCAAGCAACCGGGCCGAAGAAGATGTTAAATTAGACTGAGAAAACGCAATACCAATATGCATTGGCCGGAAATATTTCACGACATTGCGAAATATGGTGCAATAATTCTAGAACAATTTAACACCTAGGACTCCAAGGGCAAGAAATTTTCAGGTCAAGCGCGTAGACAAAATATTAATCGGCAATTCTCCATGATAGAAAAATAGGTCCACACCAAACTGTATATGGGAAATAATAATATCGGCTTAAAAGCGGCAATTAAAATGAAACTTTAATTCTGATGAAGCACAAAATCAAACGAACATAACACAATATGGGAATGTCCAACAGAACTGACCGGCTGACTAATGAATTCAAATATTTGTTTACGGACTCATGAAAGGAAACAGTTTCTTATCTATGTGTGTACATTTTTATAATTTAATTTTCAAACGTTGCTGTGTTGCCCAGTAGAGACGAATTTAAAACAAGAGTAGTTACTGAATTCACCAGTTTATGCCGATGCATTTCCGTAACACTCTTGTTTTTTAATAGACCGCCTAAATTTACAAAGTTTATTATAGGGCTATTAAGGATAAATTTGTTTACGCACATATCCTTCGTTAAGTTTCTTAACGTGGGACGTCTGACTGAAATTCAATGAAAGCTATAAATAATCAGTTTAAATTGAAATATTTACATGAATTGTCTACCGTACTTTTATATTTTACACTATTAAAACAATATTCCAGATATTTCAAAATGTTTTGTTCAGCATTTATTGAGTGTCTGGGGTTTACTTATCTTTACAGTTTTATGTTGTATACTCCTATAATTGCTAAATAACAACTGTAAGTCAATATTTTCCATCTTCACGTTTTCACACTTCTTAGGATTCATCCTTCAACCCCTTGTTGACAGATAATTTAATTATTAACAGTTTCTCCATTAAACCTTTCGTCAACTCCATTCTCATCATGTGCTTAACAACCACTCACGGATAGTGGCAACTAAGTAACGCTTGCCCTAAATTTATAAAGATTTTTTGCTGTGTGAAACATGCTACAATTACCACGAAGTAGGCTTGTTTGGCTGTAGAAATAGTAATAGTATTATCATCTTCTCCAGAGTCACATATAAATTACTTTTGCTGTTAAGATTAAAAATCATGATTTCTAATAGAAGTTACGGTAGCATTTGTGTTTTAAATAATTTAATAAATTAGGAAAGCGAATACTATGGTTACAGTAGTGGAACGTGCAAACTACCTAGTAAGAAAAACTTTCAGCCCGCCATGTGTCATAATTTTAAAATAAAAGGATTTTCTTTGTTTATATTAATACTTTTTATAATTGTTGTTTCTGTGGTCAATATAATGTCTTCAATTTCTAGTCAGTAATAAAATAGAAACGTAGGTACATATAGTACAGCAACTAAAATAGCTTTTCTTTAAGTTAATATAATTGATCAATGTTACCTACTTGTGATATTAGGTTGAACTATTAATTTGCTTAAATTTTAAGTAAAACGTTGTTAAATAATGATATAACAGATTTGTTGCTTATGTTTGGTCATTGCTGGGGCTGCAGCTCATACTTTGGAATATAGGTAGGAGCGGGACTGACGAACGAGTTTGGTGTAAATAAATGATTAAGGCAAGGTTGCCGCATATCGCCTACATTGTTCAAGATATATATAGAAGAAGTACTAAATAACTGGAAAAGGAAATGCAGCGGTATCGGAATTCCCATGAGAGAGAGTACACTGTATATATTACAATTCGCCGACGATCAGATCATAATAGAGAAGGATAGAAAAGATATAGAATACATGACAAGCAAAATAAAAGAAGATTATGCTAAATGGGGGTTGATATTAAGTGTAGAAAATCCAAAATATTTAAATATCGGAGGAAAGAAGGATGATTTAACTTTGGAAACCGGAGCAACTATTAGCGCGTGTGAAGAATATATGCATCTTGGATCTAAAATAGGAGTAGAGGGAATGTATGATGTAGAAGTGAAAGAGAGAACGAAATGCGACAGAAAAATTATAGGAGCCCTAAACGGAATATTGTGGACGAACATATATCCAGAAAAGCAAAAGCACAAATATACAAAACGATGGTTCAAAGCGCAATTTTGTACGGGGTGGCGGTATGGCAATTGTCAGAAAAACATAAGAAACAACTTAGGGCTAGAGATGGATTATTGGAGGCGAGCAGCGTATATATCACGCAGAGAAAGAATCAGAAACACAAATTCGGGAGATAATGCCAGTGACAATAACATCGTAGAAGAAATAGTAAGAATACAGCTGATGTAGTATGGGCACGAATGGGGGACAACAGAATTCCGAAAAAAGCTATGGCCTGGTTACCTCTGCAAAGAAGAAAGCAAGGACATCGAAGGAAACAATGGTACTAGGTAATACAAGAAGGGAAGCAGAACGGACAGTGACAAAGTTATTGAACACTGGAAAACCCGGATAAGGGGCAATAAACCGGAAGAAGAAGGAAATAGTTAATTACTACAGTACCAGATCAACTTGATAGAAAGTAACTATGAGCCATTTATACAGTGTGGCCCACTTACGAGTGTAACACTGTAACACCCTTATATATGTATTAGTTTTTATTTGACTTGAACTAAAATTTCCTCAAAGATAAATAGGATAAAATCTAATAAAGATACACTCTTAAGTGGGACACACTGTTTATTATAAAACGTTTAATAATCTCAGTTGGTATGTATGTTGGGTTTCGTCAAATAATTTTAACTTGTTCCTCTGGGGAGCAGCGTGGCGGGCAAGCGCGAGTACTGGTCAAACAATACTCAAAGTTAAGGAACGATCCACGCGGTGCCTACTTGGATGGGTGACCGAAATCTTCGATCTAACGCTGCTACCCGCATGGTGCCTCGGAGAGTACCTAAAAAACCGCCGGTCCTCCTGGGTTAGTGCGCCACGTAACTAACTACCTCAAACAGGGTTAAAGTGGCAGCAGGGTGCGGAACCGAGTATTCGGATATCCCCGCAAACATTTCCCCTACGCAATTTATTTATTTAACATGTTCCCTGTGCTATGAGCCATATTTGCTTCATACCCTATCCTAATGCTAAGTTCTATGAACCATATTTGTTTCACACTTTAACCTACTTTCCATTGTAATTTAAAGCAACAACCCATATATTACTTGTTAGCATAGATGGGAGCGAAATTTGGTACATAGGACTTGAAATAAAATAGTTATTCTGAATAAAAGTTTATCTCCACAAAGAAATGAAAAGTATGCAAAATTATTAAGTAGCAATGGTATTAGTAATAACAACACAACTAAAAATGGGTAATCTTGTGTACTAATAATAAAACTTAATAAAAATACATAAAAAAGTGGTTAATGGATTTTATTGAATCATTGGAGGCAATATGGCTGATCACATTCCTTGCAAACTGTAGTTACTCTTTCTGTTTTTTCCCTGCTTCTTTAAAATTAAGACCTTTTACTTTGTGGATTTGATAGCATCCATGCCATCTTTTGCGAATCGGAGTTCCTTTATCGTCTCGATTTTTCAACTTGTGGGCATCTTTTTTGGGTTTCTTAGCACGAGGCTGATCAGAAATGGCTTTGTTATTCACTTAAAGTAAACTTTTGACAACAGATCCTTAAGCTCCTATAAATCTATGTTGTTATTAGTGACTGTATTATAAATTATGCGACTCTTGACTATTGTTGTGTTACATATTAGTCCAATAGCAATTTTGTTGTACCATATTAGTGACTCTATTAGAGATGAGTAATAACTAGAGACCTGATCAGATATATCCACTCCCTGTTTCCCTTTGTTATATTCTAACAGGATTTTAGGCTTCATTTTCTTATTACTCTTTCTATCAGTTCCCACTTCAACCATTTCATCACCATAACAAGTAGAAATCATAAACACTTCTCTGTGATCCCTGCATTTCACAAATGTAATGTACTGTTGCTGCATCCTACAAATTGCACCTTTTTGTAGCTTTTTGCTAACAGTACGTTAGTCTAAACCTCTAAACCTTTTCTATTCGTTCTTATTGTTCCTATTAGGTTTGCCCAAACTGAGGCTGGTGTAGTAATTATCTGTAATTATCAGTCTCCCTTCGTTTAGAAGGTATTTGGTAAGACTAATAGACTGTGAATCCTGGCAGGTTTTTAGTATGTCCGCAATTAACAGAAAACTTCCAGGTAAATCCTTGAGGAGTGCATACTTTGAAAAGCTTAATGCCATATTTCCTTGCTTTTGTTGGATTCTACTGCCTGAAACTTAGTCTACCTCTAAAAGGTACCATGCTTTCATCTACAACAATAGTATCTGCAGGTCTATACAGACTTTGGGTTGACTTTAGAATTGGTTCAATCAAAGGCTGTATCTTGTAGTTCTTACTTTCATGTTCTTGTTCATTATTGCAAAGCCCCAACACTTTAATATCAAAATCTATTGTAACTAATGGAAACACGATGAAAAACTGTACGCTTGCAATAGCTCTCTATAGAAGGAAATTGCAATAAACCCATCAAGAGAAGCAATCCTGTGAAAGTAGTATTATTTTGCAGTTGAATGAAGGTAAAGTACACTTATCAATACATTTTTCCATTTCGTTCCTATCTGTATTTTTCCAGCGTGGCTACGATTAGAGCTAGTATGTAAAATTGTAAAAGCTACGTTGCATATCTGTTAGTTTCCAAAACCATTAGATCGATAATATCATGGCTAATTATTGTTTTAAAAACATCAACTGGTTGAATGTCCTGGTTTTCTGGTTGGATATTCTGTTGGCAGCCTGATTGGCCGGTAAAAAGTAGTCGTGCAATATTGATAACTTCAGTAAACCAAATTGTGTCTCTGTTATCAGCATTGGTGGTTTCTTCAATGACTTCAGAACTATGACTACCTTCGCTTTCTTCATCACTCGAAGGCATATTTTCAGAAGAGTAATTTGGATCTCCAATATCATCATCAAATTCCTCACTAGCACTATCACTCATTTCGTCAATTTCAGCTTGTAGTTCGGCATCAGTTAGTGATCTTTTATTGTTCCACATTATAGTATATAGAATTGTAAAAATAAACAATTAAAAATGAACTATAGTCAGAATATATTACTACACCGACATGCATTTACACAATAATCCACTATAATACTGAATGCAAATTGCACATGTGGAAATACAAATCTAAACTTGTGTGTTACCTATATGTGTAATGGGACACTGTGATAAAAAAAATTAGTACAGAGTCCAATGTACTATATACAGTACATGAACAATTCCTACGGGGGACATACAGTGCTTCCCGAAAGTAACGGATAAATTCTATAAAATCATTGAGAAAAATATTTCAAAAAATTGCTTGGACACGTCGATTTTTATTTTTAAATTATCATGTAGAGATGTAATTTTCAACCCCTAAGCGCTAACAATTCCAAATTTAAAAATTCAAATAGCAAAGTACCTCATCTGATAGCTTGCTTTATGTTGAATGCAATAAAAAAACTTTTTCAAAATTGGTTGATAAATAACGGAGATATTTACCAAAATGTATTCAAGTGAAAGTGGCAATATTCGAGCAGGCGTTGATACGGCTCTAGCAATGAGTGATAAAAACAATTGAAGTTTAATATTTAAAAAGATGGCGACTTTTCAGGAAACCAGAAATACGTTACCAATGTTCACGTAGCGAAAGTCGTAACTGTATAATGTGCAAGTATTTTTACAACCATATAAAACAATGTTGTCTTGTTTATTTGTACTGACTGTCCGTAAACGAAATAGTGTTTATGTAATTATAGCTAATGGCTGACACATTCTTCAATTTATAATATGGTTAATATCAAAACATTTTAAATAATTTCATTCATTTTATATGCACGCGGGCTGATACAAGAAGCTTGTTTGTAATTTTGTTTCCCTAAGGATAATAGATGCATATTCGGGCGAATGACGTTATGTGTGCGCCTTGACAAACAATTTTTGATGTGTGATGTTGAAAACATTGGTGATATTCGTTGGGGCGAACAGAGTGGCATAGTTACTAAATTTTGCACTTGTTTCTACATCACTCAAACGATTTCATAATGGTTTACACAGTGGACACATTAAACGGCCAAATCGGACACAACTTTTTTTCTATTAGCTGCCTTAATGATATAAGTGAAGAAAGGAAAATATTAATGGATTTTGAGCTACACTATGATTATTATTAATATAGTAAGCGCAGTGGACATGCAGTATATACATAGAAGAAGCGTCTACTTACAGTTGCTTAATATAATCGAATAATAATTGGGGTGTCGTTATAGCTCAGTTGGCAGGGCGCTTGTTTTCTGAGCAAACGCGAATTATTGTATGAGTTCGATTCCCGAGCATTACACCGCAGTGTATAAAAATCTTATGCTGCAATCTAACAAACACAATTTCCCAATCAGCCTGGCAGTGGACGAAAAGGCTATTGACGATGATGAATCGAAAAATATAATTAAGAGTTAGCTGAACATAATATTAACTTGGAAGTATATTTAGTCCAAAGAAAATATTATTTTAATCGAAGATATTCATTTGACAGATGATATGTTCATAAAGTAAAACATATTTTGCTGAAAGTGTATTAACCTTCAAAAAAGTTATTTCAGCAAAATTATTTAGTTTGTAGGAAATATAAAGCTTGAAAAAATCATAAGAAATAATCAATTCATTAAATATGTATACTAACCCTAAACAAAGCAATATTTTGAAAAAAAGTTAGAGCGAAAGAGAATAGCTAGAAAAAATATTGCCCTGAAAAAACAAATTATATTCTGAAAGAATATATTTATCTGACGTACAATATCGACTAATATTTACAGAAAGAAAATAAAATAAAAGGAAATATTTACTAAGTAAATAATTGGTTAATGATAGCCTCCCGGAACCTCAATCGAAGATGGACGGTTCTCTGTTTTGCACGAATAAATATTTTAATTAACTTTACGTTAATTACCTGGAAGGGCGCCAACGACTTAATAATAAAATACACTACCATTAACGCAGATGTCGATTGGTTAGTCGTACCCACAGTTTATTACTTACTTAATTTGTTACTCCAAAACACAATCATAGGAAACAGTAAATAACAAGACCAATTGCAGCAACAGTATTTAATATCAGCGAAAAATAAATGTGTAGTATATATATATCCCAAATTTGCACAATAAAAAAAATAATTGTAATCGTAACCTGTATCGGTACACAATTGCCAGTACGCAAACACTCAATACAGCCCCAATAATAACTGATTTTGAGCTAAAGTAAAAATACTGCGTTTCTCTCCCCAAACAAGCGCCCTCAAGCCGCGTCCTACACTCTAGTCATGAAAGGCCTTTCTAGATTTACAGCGTAGATAAGAAAATCAAAAATCGCTGTGAAACCAGAACAAAACGCAATATTACCGCTCCTGTTGACTCACGCTGTATATCAAGTGAAATTACCGTGATTATGTACGCTCATACTTGTACAAACTAATATACCAATGAATTACGCTAATAAAGTAATTCGAAACACACTGTACAAATTACAACATAGTCTTTATCTACCCCGTAGTATAAACAAATTCATACAAATAAACAAAGAGTATTTAAATGGACTACAAAATCGTCGAAATTAAAAATAAATGTGCACTTCCCTGGTTAGTCTGCAATGGAATGTTCTAGACCAGCTTCGAGCCCGGCACGTGTTTCACTGCAGACGGCTGGATTGAATTCGAATTCTAGTTCTCGCAAGCAGCAGATATCACCATTGAAAGCGCAGATATCTTTGGACAATCTCACCGTCCCCAAGTTGTCTAATTTCGAATACAAGAAAAAATTAGGTCAGCCATGACTTAAAAGAAAAGAAAAAACTCACCAATCGGTAACTACGATTGACTCGACAAAAGTCATAAAAGAATCGCAACGTTGATTATAGCGACAATAACTGTCAATAACGTAATCTCACAATCAACTAATGATCACGTTATAAACTATGATTTTCCCAGAAAATTGAGATGTACTTTAAGTGAACCACTTTAACGGGAAAACCAATTCAACGACACGTTCGTTTTCTGTCTCTTCTATATTAGTTTAACTCAATATATCTGGAAATCTGTCTTTGTAACGCGTTATCATGAGTTACTTTCATAAATTTATTTATTTTTAAGGCAAATTACTGCAAACCATTATTCGAATGTAGACATGTCAAATTGGAGCAAAATTTTGTTTACAAGTTATGTAGAACAGGAACAAGCAACGCAAGGATACAAAATTTAGTTAACTTCGACGAATACAATATCGCATGTACACTGTTGTATACATCAAGGCAATAAAGTTCCGTGCAAAATTCATAATTTTGATATTTATGGTTTTTTTGGAAAACCTCTGAAACAGGTTTAATTTGATTTCCTGGCTTCCTGGCCGACCTTCTCAAGGTAAATGTTTTACTCTCCCACTTTCAACAAATCTTGTAACTATTCTGCTCAATGTAGATCTTGCAATAGGGAGACTATTGGGATGTTTTTGATTAAATAATTCACAAGCTTCCAGTTTTTAATCTAACCATTATTACAATTTCTGTTCTTTCCCTTTCGGTTAAACGCACCACTTCTGCTTTTATTTAAAAATATTTATTACTGTGTGGTAAATGTGCAACAATTTAATGTTTGTAGGGAAAGAGATCTGTTGAGTTATTTTCACACACACTGGGTAGTGTCAACTGGTTAATGGTGGACAATTTGAACATTTCCGTTAGTTAATTTTTGTTCTGCAGTTCTATACAAATATTCTGGATGTTAAGAACTTTATGTGTATTTTTTCTATTGGTCCTATGGGTCCTATGGGAAGCAGCGCGGCGGACAAGCGCGAGTACTGGTAAAACAGTATTCAAATTAAAGGAATGATCCGCGTGGTGCCTACTTGGATGGGTGACCGAAATCTTCGCTCTAACGCTGCAACCCGCGGTGCCTCGAAGAGTACCTAAAACCGTCGGTCTCCCTGGGTTAGAGCGCTACGTCACTAACCACCTCAAACAGGGTTAAAGTGGAAGCCGGGTGCGGAACTGCCTTCAGGTCTCCCCGCATTCATTTCTCATACGCAATTTATTTTATTGGTCCTATAATATTTGATGCAAACTTAACTGCACAATGATATTTGGAAATTCTTCAAACGTCCCTACAGGATTTATTAGATGATTTAGCTTCCAAAATAATTTCCAACAAGATGGCGCAATGCCAGAAATATTATTAATCATTTCAATGATTGAATTGTGCCGAAGGTAGATTATCTCATAAATCCTGTAGAGAAGTTTGGGGACTACGAGCCACGGTTTAAACATTCAATTGCCCTTGTATTTATTAACCATAGATATTACCATTTTCAATGTAATCGTTATATTTTTAGTATCATGTTGTAACGATCCGATTTTGTACGCCTCATTATTTTGCTTTAGATTTCATTTTCGCAATTTGGGTTGTATCAATTTTCAATATTTTGGATTTATTTGAATTTCGAACTCGTAACTTTTCGACTCGCATTCGTTTAACTTTTGACTTGCTGGTCGTATGCTACGCGGATCGGGGAAGTTAGTTGAGAAATCCTCGTGGTAGTGCACGTAGCTTCGGTTCTATAGTTAACTGTTGTAAGCTAGGGATGGATCTCCCAATTTAAGACCGTAGTTGTTAGAGGAATTTTTCCTTATGCCGTCGTTCCTTGGGATTGTTTGCCCTCTTTGGAGGAACGCTAGGACGTGTATAAGAGTTAATTTTCCTAGGGTTTTTGCCCAATTTGATTGTGCCATTGACCTAGAGGTTCCCTTATCGCCGAAAATGTCATCGTTCGGTAAGAATGAGATTTAAGCTTTTGTTTGTTTGTTATTGCAATTCTCCTTGAATTTATTTAGGCGTCTTTTCCCGTATGGATATCCTACCGTTTGGAAATTATTCCTGCTCGAGTTTTCCACATTAAATTGCAGTTATTTTGCATTCATGGTCATCTTCTTTAATTTGAAGCAGATGAGGTCTGGCGAACGTTCAATGGATTCGTTTATCGCAGAGAGCAGCGAAGTTCGAAGCATCGATATCAACAATGTGTTTTCACGGGTATGTGTGTTTGATAATTTTCCGTTGTAATAACAATTTGAATTTTTGGACTTATACGAGGTGCGTTCGCTAAATCTGTACTTTTCATGTTTAATTTGGAAATTGTTGTCAGACTGTTGTTGTAATTTAAATCTGTACTTTTCATGTGTTAATTTGGAAATTGTGGTCACATCTTTTTTTTTTCTTGTTATAATTTAAATTTTGGGAAATATTGCGAAAGGTTAAAATTTTATTGAATTACATTGCTAGATCTATTATGTTTGAATCTAGGTATTGAGTAACGAGATCTCGTCGACTTCGAATACTTGGTAATTTAGTCGCGTTGTATAGATTTGTAATTTTGATTATTATAATAACTTGAATTTGTTCTTTCGCTTTATTGCTTCCCGTAAATTGTCTTGCCGATTTTTATAAATAATGTTCTCTTTCAAAAATGTTGTGTGTTACCATGTTGTTAATCTTCCAGTATGTTGATCTTGTTGTCGTTTGCTGTGCATTAAAAGTTTAATTGTCCGGAGTTTCTTGTTTGATTGTGTCTTTCTTTCCCCATAGTTTTTCTAAGTTGCAATAGTCAAAGGTAAGTTAGATTCCAGGGAGGTTCCTGTTTTATCCATCGTGACATCGTCGAGGACTAAGGTTAATTTTAAAAACAGGTGGCGCCTAGGCTTTCTATTTAACCCCC
>JABXWE010003414.1:0-64952 GCA_014611495.1 Limonius californicus | reverse complement strand
TAAATCTCATAATGCTCTATTACAATTTCAATGTTTTACATTAAAAGGACTTTCTACTGAGATCTGATTTCATGTAGATGTTGGAAAGTAGATGTTCTCTAGTATTTTTAATGATTCTTATTAAAATAACCCTAAACTGGCAATTAATTTTGTAGTAATGCTCATTAACTGCAACTTTAAATTGGCAACTAATCTTATATAATAACTGATAAATAAAATTTCCAGGATGTTTTTGGGTAATTTTTACTAGAAACACCTTTAAATTGTCCAGGAACCACACACAAATGGCTTTTCCTAATATTTTGTGATAATTCTTATTAAAATCGGCCTTAAATTGGCAGATTACCTTGTTTAGAAGATATTTTATGGTAATTATCAGTGATTGTAAACTTATACTTGCAACTAACCTTTTGTAAAGGTCAAGAACTAGAACGCCCTCTATATCTTGCGATAGTTCTCATTGGCAACAAAATTTTGTACAACATTCTGCACATTTATGCTCTACCAACAACAGAATTTTGTTCAGAGTCAGTGTCTCATTAATTTGCAAACGAGCAATTTTTAGTGTTTTTCAATGATTACAGAGGGCAGGGAAGTTAATGTCCTCACTCAATATAGCTTATAACTCCAAAAAACGTACCCGAAAACACAGAAAATTAATTCTGTACACGGCATCAACAAATTAACAGGATTTGTTATTATATAAACAGCAGTAAACAATTATTATTATGAAACCTTAATAGAGTTCTACATTATCGACAGTCACACGATTATTTCGACAGTTTTCTCATGGATGTTCACATAATTTTGACCTATTGCGCGAGCTCACAGGCAGAATTTCTCACAAAATTCTGGTTCGTGTCATACTAGCCTTAAACCGGCAACCAAACTGACGTGAACCTCGAAAATACAACCTCTTCTATATTTTGTCTTACTTCTCCTTAAACACAAACTTAAACTAACAATGTAACCTCCATAAACCTAAAAATACACCTTTCCTAGTATGCTGCCTTAGTTATCATTATAAACAACCTTAAACAGACCAATAACCTCCTGTTAATGGTATTTTATGAAAATTCTCATCGAAAACACGCCTACACTTGCAACTAACCTCGCTTTAAGATCGCAAACTACATCCTCGACGGTGTTTTGCCTCAATTCTCATTAAAAAGACATTAAGCGGCAAGTTTCCCAGGCAGCTAGCCTGTTGTAAAGCATTTAAAAACAAATTCTTCTTGATATTTTGCGATAGTTGTCATTTGAGACAGACAAATTAGCAGTAAATCTCATATATAGCTAATAGACCCTTGTCAGTATTTTGCTATAGTTCTCAAAACAATAAACGGGCATTTAAGCTTTCAAAATCTTCGAAAAATGGGGTTTTATCATTATTTTGGTACAATTTACTTTTAAAAACAACCCTAAATTGTTATCCAACCGCACCATGACTTTAGAAAATATACATCATTAGTGTTTTGTGGTAGTTCTTGTAAAGAATAACTTTAAACTAGAAAAATCTCACATAGCTGTTAGCAACCCTAAACATTTCTTGTAAAAAGTAATACCAATAAGAAGCAAGTCAGAATTTGTCAAACAAAAAATCGGAAATACAGTGATTAAACATTGGAATTTTTGTAATTATTTGTAAATTTTTTTAAATTATAATTGAAATTCTAAAATAATTAAGAAAATAATGAGAGCCCTTCATTTACCCACATATCAAATATAAGTTTTACTGTTATAGTAATTTACTATTGATATCATTTTATTTATAGATACCTCACGCGCAGTCAGGGTAATTTTATTATAAAAAATTATTTTGCAACAAAACATTATTCGTTAATTACATAATTGTATTAGAATTATTAAGAAGGATTAAACGATGTATTCATTTATATAATTTTTATAATTATTAAATAATGAAATTGTTAAAATGATTGAAAAAATCAAATTACCTTGAAATATTTATTGATTATTTATACAGTTAAATTAGTAGTAAAATTCAAATTTCCCGCCAAATGTACGGACTATTAAATCTATTAATCTCTTTAATAATTCGTTGAAATATAGTTTACTTTATTAACTGCAAGTATGTTTCAGTAATCTATCATTCATATTTCTATCAAAATATTAATTTAAACGTAAAATTACAAAATAAAGATGCAGACAAGGATTCTTTTGAATGCTGCTCCTTGATTGGCTGCTTTTAAATTCTTCAATCAAACGCACCAATAGTAGTACCCTAAACTGACACATACCCCTCCAATTGCCAACGACTTTAAATTTAACAGTCAAGTAGTGTTTTCTGTATTTTTACAATTAGTGAACTGCCTATTTTGTACACTGGCTTTATTTTAGTTTTTGAAATTTTACAAATACCAGTAAATCAAGTGTGAACATAATAGATGTTGGTTTGCTTTTGTGATGTACATTAAATCACTACTTCATCTGTCTAAAAATACCCTTTCTGATTATTTTTTTGGTTTTCTAGGGACGGTAAATCATTGTACCGATCTTCAAGGCGTCATACTTCAATGCTAACCAAGCAAGTACAAGAACTGGCATCGTTAAATAAAGAAACAAACATGCACCAAACGGTGATTCCGCGGACGCAGAGGATGGATTCTCGCCAATACCACGCAACCGACCCAGCGACATTTGCTCCCATTCTCATTGAGAAATTGGAGAAAGTCAAACGAGAGCAAGAATCTCAAGATTTGCTCAATAGAAAGCTCATGGAGGTAAAAGAAATTTTTGTCCTGCTGTTGTATGTGTTTGAGTGTAATTAACAATTGTGGGGACTCACAATGGTAGGTAGATTGAGAAATTAATATTTTTGCGTTTTTAGGGTGACTCTATGAGTTCACTAGATGAAAAGGCACGTTTAAGCAATATGCAGTCCACTGAATTAGCCAATGCCATTAGGGAGAAGCTTCAGTTAGAGGATGATAATGATCAGGATATATTGGACCAGCATGTTTCACGAGTATTTTCGGATCTTACGCCTGCCCGTTCGCCAGAAGTTACTAGTCCTAGAAACCGGTAAGAATATTTACGTACAGTTTTAGTGATGATTATGTCCATAATTTTCCACTAACTTGAAATTCAAATTTAAACTTAAGTGAATCTGTTTTAGAAATATTCGTTGTATTTGGTCACCCATAGCACTGTCAGTAATTATTTATGGAAATTTCATTGTTTTCCACATGTGGTTGAGGTTATGTATCGCCAACAACTAATCAGTATGGAAGATTGTAGATTTGAAATAATGAATATTATAAAAGTGTTCTACAGAATCAATTTTTCCTTAAAAATATATAAAATTTTCGACAAACATGGTTTTGACAAAACCTTTTACTTTTTGACAATATTTACATATAACCTCAAACTTCAAAAATAAAAGTTTGTGCTAATTAAACTGTTCATGCAACTGCTATAATGATGCTTGATACTAATAGTTTTACAAAAACAAATTTTCCTTAAAAATATGTGAACTTTTAAGTAGAAATAGTTAAAAAAAACTTACCACGTCTTTCTGAAAAAATTTACACGTAACCTCAAACTTTAAAACTAAAGTGCCTAGAAAACTTGTCACTTTTATAGTACATTAAAGTGCTGATGGACCTATTTATGCAACTTAAATATACAAACAGTTTTTACATAATAGTACGTGAATTTTTTAAAACAGGTTCAGCGATGCTTTTGACACTCCTGTTAAAAGATGTAGCACATAACCTCAAATTTGATAACTTGCTTTTGAAATATACTGAAGGATTAATTTATCTATCTGGCTATCCAACTGTAGCCATTTACTTGAGTGGAAATGACTGAAAAGTTATCTTCCGCTATATGGAAATGCACTTAACGAAAATATTGTTTTGTAGATGGTCTCAAGATCCTTATCTTCGACAAAGAAGAAAGGACAAAGATGGCTTTTCAACATTCAGCAGTGATTCGGGTAATGTTCGTGATTTTCCAGAGGGCTTTGACCATAAGTTGAACATGGTTAAATCGAAAAGTATGACTGAGTATAGCGAGGATAGAGATAGATTTGTTCGAGGAAGTAGTAATCGAAGGTAGTGTTTAAAACTATTTCCAATTTCTTGGTGTTCATTAACCTCTATTTTTAGATTGTCATCTAAGAAAACGCTAGCGGAATTAACAGATAGTGGTGTGTCCGTGGTGTCGGATACGCCTCCTGTCACTCATGGGGTAAAGGAGAATCGCGTGCTCGCTTGGGTAATGGAGTCCGATAGGGGAGGACGGGGAGCTGCGTACACCCATAGTGAAATGTCTGGAAAACACAGCAGGTATACAAGTTTAGCATTTGTTTAATCCATTTTACTATCTTAACTTACTTATTTTATTAAACAGACATCGGAAAGCATACAGCGGTTCGAGATCTAGCTCCGTGGAACGTAGCAGTGCAACCGGTAGCTTAGGCCCAGCACAGCCTTTCGTAGCTGACCCCAGTATGCCACCCCTTCCCATTCCCAATACCGCAATGCAACTGGAGGAGGCCCGCCGTAGACTTGAAGATGATGTGCGCACCACACGGTTCAGGCAGAAGTAAGTACAACAGTAAAGTTTTAATAATAAAAGGCTTTATATTGAATATAATATAGTTAGAACTTCGTTAATATTTAAATTTTTTTACAGATCTAGTAAATACTTCCCTGATGCTACGCAAAGCAGTCAGTCCACGTTGCGTAAATCCACAAGATCAAAACTGCAATCCTTGCCAATGCCAGAAGATTATACTACTGTAGTTTTCAATTTTTGCGATGAGCAGTTTCCGTACCGAACTAAGATTCCTGGCCGTCAAGTTACCTTAAAACAGTTCAAAGAGTATTTGCCCAAAAAAGGAAGTTATAGGTTAGTTTTCTGTGGTAATCTTGAACTTAACATTTTCATAGATTGGTGTAAATGAGGGTGAGCCTAGATCAATTTCAATCAAAAAAAAAGAAGCAAGGGAAGTCAAAACAATTACATTTTTGACGTTTCTGTCATCAAAATGGCTAATTTTAGAACAATTACCAATATGAATGAATAGTAGAAGTTCTCCCCACGTATGTGTTTGTGATTTAATTCTTCTGAATTTTGCGACTACTATCCGATTTGTAAACATAACCTAAGAGTTTTTACGTTTCTGTCATCGAATTAGCTGTTAATTTTACGATATACCATATGGAAGATCCTCATGTATGTGTTTGTGAGGTATTTCTCCTGTTATAACTTTCCTTCTGATTTTTTTCTGTTTTTTTAGACAATACTATCAGATAGGTAAACATAACCTAAGATTTTTGCGTTGTTGTCATCAAATTGGCTGATAATTTTAATACAATTACCTATATGGTATGTAGAAGATCCTCATGTATACGTTTGTACGAGGGTTATCTGTAAAATAAGGTCTCCAAGGCGCTAGAGTCGCAAGGAACGCTTTAACGCAAGATCGGGCAACACTGGCATGTAGCTTGATTCCCTGCCTACAAATCCCCACCACTTCGAGCTGTCTGCGACGCTTAATCTTGGTTTGGTAGCCAACCGCGATAAAGCTTCCACTCGCCGCACCCTGCAGGTGTGAGTTACGCTCTGTGATTCGGTTTTTGTGTGCTACGCCTATAGAAATTTATCGACAGTTATGTGAATCGGTTTCGGACGAAATGATTGCAAAAGTGGAGAGCGTAATGCTTGAAGATCGACAGGTGACTATTCGAGAGCTGTGCAAATTGATCCCTGATGTCAGTAAGACTACTATTGACAAGATTTTGGTAGAACATTTGCATTATCACAAGGTGTGTGCAAGGTGGATCTCCAGAATGCTCACCGAAGATCACCAACGGCAACGGGTTGAAGCGGTCCGCGAATTCCTCGATTGCTACGCAGAAGAGGGCGAGGAATTCTTGGATTCAATCGTCAGTGGCGACGAAACCTGGGTACATTACACGACACCAGAGACAAAAGAACAGTCCCGTCAGTGGCGGCATTCAGGATCGCCGAAGCCGCGAAAGTTTAAATAAACATTGTCTGCCAACAAAGTGATGGCGACTGTGTTTTGGAGGAGATATTGTTGTGCGAGTTATGCCTACCAGGACAACAATAACCGCAGTTCGCTACTGTCAAACTTTGAAGAACCGTACAATTCAAAACAAAAGAAGGGGCATGCTGACGAAGGGAGTGCGTTTTCAACAGGACAACACTCGTCCCCACACCGCCCATGCAACAACCGACCTCATCAGCCAATTTGGATGGGATAACGTCACACATCCCCCACGGCCCGGACCTAGCACCAAGTGATTATCATCTCTTTCCTGCGTTGAAGTCACACCTGGGTGGAATAAATTTCAGGACCAACGAGGAGTTGGAGGAGAGTTCTATGACACGGGTATACGAAAAATGCTACACCACATGCAAAAATGCATTGATCGCAACGGGGATTATGTAGAAAAATAGTAGAAAGTCCAGGCTTTCCAACAATGTATAACTCATTGCAAATAAACGTGTTTTTCTTTGTGAAAAAAAATTGGAGACCTTATTTTACAGACTACCCTCGTACTATCTGATATGCAAACATAACCTAAGATTTTTGGCGTTTCTATCTTCAAATTGGCTGTTAATTTTTATTCAATTATCAATATGATACATAGAAGTTCCCCATGTATGTTTGTAGTTTAATTCTTCTGTTCTGAATTTTTCAGTCTCTTTAAATAATAGTATGTAAACATAATCTAAGAATTTTCACGTTTATGGCATCAAACTGGCCGTTAATTTTAATACAATTACCAATATGGTAAATAGAAGTTCCCCATGTATCTGCTAGTACTTTAATTCTTCTGTTGCAGCTTGTCATCGGCATTCTTTGAGTCTCTTTAGACGATAACATTTGATATGTAAACCTAACCTATAATTTTTGACATTTATGTCATTAAATTGGTTATTAATTTTAATACAATTACCAATAGGGTATGTAGAAGTTTCCCTTGTATGGATTTGTCAGTTAATTCTGCTGTTATAACTATCCTTCTGAATTTTTTCAGTTTTGCTAGACAGTACTATCAGGCAAACATAACCTAAGATTTTTGGCGTTTCTATCTTGATTGCTTCAAAAACTGATCTGTTTCTTTCTGTATTCAACTCATTCCCAAATGTTAATCTGGTGACCCATTGGGTTGGTTTTTTTTGTTTGAAATTGAGTGAGATCTAGGATACAATTGTTTTAAACTGCTAAACAGTTGTTGGAAAATCACGTATTTTAGCTTGTCCACTAAGCTGAGTGAAAAGACACGGTATACATAAGCCGATAAAGAGAATGTAAATGCATGTGCATTTGACGCTATATTCTGTGAACTGGTTATTAAAAAAATTTGCGTTTAGATAAAACAAATTAAATAAAATGAACATATATTGTAATTTTCAAATTTTTTAATTTAGAGTATGATACAATTTATAATGTAAGAGCCAATTCAGAAAATTGTGCTAGAGGAGCAGAAAGTAAACTTAAATAAAATTCTCATGATATTGTATTGCACAAAAATTGCTATCTAACGAACTAGAATTGAATGGAGCCAGTGGTTCAACTATACAAAGCCTTAAAAAACTGTGAGGTTAAGGGGTTTTTCAAAGTTTTTGATGATGATGATGATGTTTTGTTTTTAATCAAACACTTAGAAGTACCCAAATAAGTAATATTGAGCCATCCAACATGATTACATTACAACATTTTCTTGCTTACATTTGCAAGCTTATACGTGTGAAATTTTTCTATCAGTATGACCCTAAATTTCTCCAAAGTATGTGCAAAACACCGAGAAAGCTTGAACATCTAAAATTAAATCGTAACATATAACTGCTTCATCAATTATTTTATTGGTGAAGCAGTCTATAGGAAAAACTGAAGACCAGGGGTAGTAATAAGATTCAAATACTAAACACTAAAAAATGCTTGCAGGTTTTTCTTTAAGACTGAATGCGAGGAACTTGGCAATCAAGTGATTCAGGAAGAGGTGAGCAACGATCTAGATATACTGCCACTTTTCGAAGGGAAGATTATGGCCCAAGTGAAGCCCATTGACTGAGACTACATTAAAATGAAATTGCCTAATTTATATTCAATCTGATAGTTACGTAAGATTAACATTAATAATGACGCAAAAGCAATTTGTGTATTAATTTATTTTTCTTTGTTATTGTTAGTAGGGTAATGAGTAAGAAGTTTTAGTTGTAAATAAGGAATGCTTAATTACAGACGAATGAAATTGAACAACAAACAAATTAAATTAGTTTCATAACCTAAAATAGCATTCAAAAACAGATTAAGTGTTCTGTGACAAAAAAAAAATCTAGGAATGATGAATAGTTTAACACTGCCACATTGACACTGACCTCTCCTCAATCTGGCATAAATGAAATTAATTTGTGTAACTTCATATCGAAAAGAAAACCAATAACTATTTGATAGCAATATACGAAGGCGGTGAACAAAAATTTGTACGATTTTCTCTTAATAATGTAACTGAATACAGCAGGTGCATAGAAAGTGCCTTTATAATGCTTTCATTAGGATTCTTTTTGAATTGTGTTCCTTATCGTAGTGGTTTGTGTGTTGCAAGTGTAAGTAGTCTTTCAAGTCTATTTAAAATTGGCCACAATTACATATTTTTCATTCAACATAACGTTTATTGAAAAAGGAATAAACTTTTTACAGAAATGCATACAAAACTATTGCTTTGGGATTTTGAAATAGCAAGAAAGCTGCGGTTAGGAGCAGTTCATGTGCTTATATTTGAATTGTAGTAGTTAAATATTTACAAAAAAATATACAGTGTGTCCTAACTAAAACAGTCTACCCTGAATAACTTTGTAAATGATCAAATTTGAAAAATCGGCGAGACAGGTCAACATTATCTCGCCGATTTCTTTAAACTTGATTATTTACGAAGTTATTCAGGATAGACTGTTTTAGTTGCGACACCCTGTACAAGCTTTCAATGCATGGTTAAATTAAAATTTTTATCAGTAATCAAATAATTAAAGAAACTTCCTTTTATCGATGTGTTATGGTATTTAAGAAACCCAGTTTGTGTTCCAATTCCTAATCACCAATAAAATAATCAAAAACCAATTTTTTTTCTTGAAAGAATATTTTCATGCATACACGGACGTTTTATTAACTACAATGTTGTTTTTATGATTATTATAGTACAGCTTACGGCAGCTGTAACTATTAATTTAACAACGGATACTTTTTCTATTAAAGTAGTTGGTAGTTCTTCATATACCTCATTTCTTCTATTCTAGGTAGAAAGTATTTCATCACATTTAAAAGAATTAATTGTATTAATTTTAAGGATTTACACCTACTTAAATTGTACATTTTTTTATTATTATTCGTAAGCGTAGAACTGAATTTTTATTCTTAGGTAACGACAGAGATGCGTAAATATGTTGCACTTCATAAATTTTATTATCCAAAAAGTTGCCCATCGTTTTTAATTTCGGCAGGTGCAATTATTTTTGCTCTCTCCCTTTTAAATTTTTTAGTGTGTATTTAGTCATATTAATTGTGAATTTTGTAGATAGTTAAATATTTATAGTTGTTTTTCAAATACTTATTTTTTTATAAAGTATTTTTTCACAAACACATTCTGCAGTATTTTAGCGTAAATGTAGTTGCAATATTCATCGAAAAAGCATTAAGTGCCATATGTTAATTTTGCTGTAAAGTTATAACTAACGTTTTCCGTTTTTTTTTTTTTCATGTAATGAAGTGGCCTATGTCTGACTATGAAGTTTGCAATTAATTGTAAGAAATAAATCTCTTAATTTGTACATGAACAAATTATAAATACAATTTTGTAAATAACTTAAAAGTTTTATTTCGTCCTTATCATAGAATCTTCACGGAAAAACTTTTAATTTCTTGGGAACCCTCTTAAATTACACTGAAAAGTTTCGTTCTAGTATTAAATTTTTAATTTAATGCTTAATTTAAAGTACACAACATTTTTGGTAGGACCCAAAAAGTACTATTAGCTAAGGTTGAATTTAAATTTAACTTAATGCTACGTTCCTAAGACCTGTATGAAATAGAACTGAATTTTGTACAAAATTCTGTGTGTGAGCATGCGCAAATAGATGCAAATTACGTTGACATCTGTGAGGAAACTGTCAAAATAGTCATGCGACTGTCGATAAAGTAGAATTCTAACAAGATTTTATAATATTAGGTTAATGCATACAGCGCCACCAACCAAACAAGTCTATCGGAAAATATGCCAACTAATTTTAAAAATTCGTGGTGGTAAAAGTTTCAGCCAGTACCTACAAGTTCTGCCGGCGTTGTACCTTCCCTGACAAAAGTGAAAGTAGCTAGCAAATTGACAGGTTATCGCGTGTTTGTGTTTCTTAATTTTCTCTGGTTTCGTTCATCTTTATAAAAGAAATCAGTCTTTTTAAGACTATTTTTGTTCGTGTTATTCGAAATAAGGAAGGCATATTTTTTATAGATAATTTAAAGTATTTTTAAAATGATCGCATAACCTCAAATATATTTTTTACCTATTGGGTATTTGCTATTTATGTATTTATTTATAGAATCCGTTTCTTCTAACCGCTTTTATCGCTATGGCAAGCAAAGGGAAAAAACTGTTCATTCCGAAGCCAGAAATATTATTAAAAATGTAGTGGAGTTCTTCGATCGACAAAAAGCTGCTTACTTTTAACAGTTTTAACAAATTTATGTAAGAACGTAGGTACATAAAAAAAATTAATAAACTTGCAAATCCACAATGTTACACGTTTAAATTTACCGCCAAAGTACTATTGACACTGAGTGTACCTCTAAAATACAGAGACAACACACCACGCCTACCCAAGAGACTTGTTTGCTTGGTGGCACGGTAAGTTCGTAGCGCTTTTATTTATTTATGTTCCAAAGCTGTTACGGGCCAAACGAGCTTTTTCGTCGACCCGCAACAAGAAAGATGGAAAAAGGCCTACGCCTAAGTACCTAGTTGTGCACAGAGTAGGTCAAAATTAGTGGGCGCCACCCTCCAGGTTACAGCTGATTGCAGGTTCTCATAGAAGGGCCGAGAAACCAGCAGCTTACGAGAATCGGACTCACCTTTATTGCGCCTCCTCCTGTATATAAAGCTTGCAAAGTTCATACACACAATACAATAAAAATACACAGAAATAAAAGATATGGTGAATTTTAAGACAAATATAATTCTATTGCTGGAACTTGGTAATACACATAGTACAAGAAAAATATCCTATACGGTAATAATTGTAGTTAAAACACAGAAGGAAGATTATACGTTTAAACAAGATAGGCTTGCCGCCAGTGGCTTGTGGCATTTGCTTTAATAAACAGATCTACGCAGCCAGCGACGTTCGAGTTTACAAAATTAATTAAACTTTAACCTTAACGAGTAATGAAACGCTGGGCAACTGAAAGTTGTCCCACTTTTAATATTACAAAGGGATTAAACTGTTCTATTTCTTAGTCTTTAACGAAACACCGATAAACAGGGGAAAACAAACACTATATAGTATATTGGCAAGTTTTATCTTCGGTACGGAGTACAGAGAGGCACAATTAGGGTGTTCTTAGGCTTTTCGGTTAGCAGGCACGCCCCTGAAGACTGGTTCACGAGGGAGACACAACGCTAGGGGCCAGGACTTTCTTTGGCGGAGAAAAGAAAGACGGGAACTTCAAATGCCAAGATCTCCGCCGCTGCACAGGATGGTCACTTGCAACGGCTCAAGGGAGACTGTCACGGGGTTGAAAGCTTCTATTCCGAGACAAGTCGAGAGAGCAAATTCACTGAATTATCTTTACAAAAAGCTGACACTCTACTAATATTTTTAATCCGACCCAAGTCGAAGATTCTGTTGCCTAAGGTGAAAAACGAAACTTTATTCATTTAGCAGAAGAAAGCAGCTAACAACCCGGTTTCCAAAAAAACACGTCCGTCCACTTCCAGAGGCTAGCGTCCACTCCGCAAAAATTCCCACCCAACGAAATTGTTCTAGAACACTCTTCTTGCACGTGTGCCTTCCGGCGCACCTGCTAGCGAAGAGTTCCAAGAACTGCCTTTTGTCGGCATATTCAGACTTACACAAGTACGTCAAACGGAACAGATGGAAACTTTCAAAGGCTAAGCGGCAAAACTCAAAGGAACATAACGAAGCAAACACGCTTCAGCAATAAAGACCGCGAGCGAGATAAGAGAAAGTGCGTGGAGTGTCGTCATGGTGGGGTAACACGTGGTAGACATATTCTTCTCTGCCCTCTGTGATTGTTAATAAACACTAAAAATTGCTGGTTTGCGCATCGATGCGACGCCGACTTTGAACTAAATTCTGTAGATTTTAGAACATGAATCTACAGAATTTTGTACAAAATACTGTGCGGTGTCATAAAAGCCTCAGATGGCAAAAATTAAGTGGTTTAAATTTAACCCAACGTATACAAGGTATTTCAGAATATCCTTCCAAAACTTTAAGGGCAATGTAGAACTTCAATATAAAGCAAAAAATTTATAGCTGTAAAGATAAAGGCCTACAAAGTTTTCATAATAAACCTATCACCACCAAAGTTGGGGCAGAATTACAAGTAAGTAAGTCCTTTATTTGAAGAACGCAAACCCTCTGGAAGGGGTGTTTCTAAGAGGTTGAGAGTGATGTTCAACCTCAAATTTTTTTCTTTGTAACCCAATTTTAATTTTATACGGACTCCGACTCAAGCGGTCGAGCGGAGTGGTCGTCTTTGGCCGCGTCTCCACATGAAAATACAAATAAATAAGCGGGCCTTACCGGGCATGCTTTGGGTTCCTTCGGGCGGGCTCTGGGTTTATTTCGCTGCGAGATTCAAGTGAACTGTGTTGGCAATCGAGCTCACCTGCGTTCACCTGTTCCAAGGAGGCTCTGCGTGCTCTAGTGCGGGTGGGAAGATTCGGCGAGGCTTTCAGGGAAGCATTCGGGGTGCAGACGATCAAACAAACAAAAATAAGTGACCTTTTGTAGTATTGTAGCCGAATAGAATTACAAAAATGGACTAAAATTGAAATAGAATTTCAAACGGGTGAATGTTGTAACAAGGGAAAGTGGATTATTGCATAGGCGGGTAAACATCGGTGGGGGCAGTGTGGGGTTGGGTAGGAGCCGCAAGGGTACAAGGGGCTGGCATGCAAGCCGACTTGGGACTGAAATTCTTGGTAAAATTCAAATCAACATAAATACTGATTTGACGTGGCGGTACAAGGCAAACAGAACCTTCATTCAGCTTAGGAATAACAAGTTTACTGTTCCACACATTTTAGGCTAAACCTTGTGCATGAAAAAATGTTACTCGGATTTGCACTAAGTTTTGATGTGTTGGGCGTCGGACATCTATGTCAACAGTTAATGAAACGCACGGTGTATACGCAATACACAATTTGTAATTAATTAAATACAAAGGTAAAGAACGCTCTGCACTGGCATTAAAACCAGCCCAGGAGACGACCCCCTTGCCCGCACGCCGTAAGAGCTAACATTCTGAATAATATTCTTTTACTAAAATATCAACAAACACTTCAATATTTCGGGCAAGGCGTCTCGCAGACCATTTCAGGGCGTAATTTATGATGTAATGTGATACGTTCCTTGGGCTTCATAATTCCAAGAATCAGACCGAAACCTTTTGTTATTGGCTTTGCGCTAACATGTATTCAATAAGAGTTTGCAAGATTTCCATTATTTGCCCACGAAGCATTTTAGGAATAAACATCTTGCACGTTAACAATGCTCCTAGGATTTGTATTGAATTTTGCTGTATGAAAGGTCTACAAAGCTTCCATTTCGTTTAAAACTAAACATTTTTGCAAAACTGTAACCAAGGATATTAGTTATTTCATCTATATTATTGGGATTGTTTATTGTCGTGGTTATTGATAGTTTCTTCATCCTTACGCAATTAAATAAATTGTACTTCAATTGCAAATTTATAATTGGCAATAAAAACAATGATAAGATTTTATAAGTGTGACCACAATTATAGCTCATTCAACGGAAAGGTAGGAATATTGAAAACGTTGGTATTTATTACAATATTGTCATTTCAATATCAAATTTACATATAATTGTGTATGTGAGCAACCCAGCGTATTGCAGTTTTATTATTAAAAGCAATGTAAACATATTCAATATTGTTACTCTGTACGATTCACACAGATGCTGGAGATTGCCAATAATATTAATTATTTCTTTATATTATTATTAGGATCGCAGTCATCGATAGTCTGGTCATCCTTACATAATTTAATAAATTGCATTTACAATTGCAAATTTCGATTACGCATTTCTTATACTTCGGGGAATAATCAGAGTTCTAGGGTGCTCAGATTAGTGGTTCCCGCATTAGGGCCTTGACTTACGTTTGAGTGGAGAATTGCTTTAGTTTAGCGCCATATTTTTGGGGGATAAATTAGAGTGACCGTGCCGGACAATCCACTAGGGGAAGGGAGAGGGGAGGACCACTGCCGTCTCTACAAGGTGCGACATAACGCGACCGACACAGGCCACAAACCACAGAGGGGACCTTCGAACGCAGTTAAAAGCTAAGTGTCACAGGCTTGAGCGGCCATTGTAGTTCTTTATCAAAGTTAGTAGGTTCAACTGCTTAAGAGCATAACGGTCTCGGGTACGTACTCAACATCCCATTGAGGCGTATCTTACTAACTACCTAGTGTTGCCACAGCGGTGTCTTGCGGTATGCATTGCAGACAAGCTAACGTTGTGCAATGCACCACCCGATCCCACCCTATCCCGACACTTCCTACCTACCTTACTGGCATGGGGTGGGCCTGGCGTATCCAGAATCGGCCTTCGAGTCAGCTCCATGTCAGATGATGATGATGATGTAACCCAATTTTAATTTTATACGATTTTTTACTAAAAAAACTTGTTAGAACATTTTTTGTTTGTTTAATTTTTTTTATACTCAACTAAAATGAAAAAACATAATCCATGTTTTAATTCAAGATGCACTAGAGGAATTTTTATTAATAAGTCTGGTTAGCCTCAAATAAAAAAATTTAAACTGTTGGTTGTTAGGTAATTAATCAAATTTTAAGAAATAGCATTATATTCATAAAATTGTAATGTTAGATTGAACCAACAATTCAAAAATGAAAGAAAAAAACGTACAAAAATTAAAATCAATAAAGAATCACAATAAATGATGGTCAGAGTGGCCACTACTAGCATTTAAATACGCCATAAGTCTTCTGGTTAAACATTGTGGCATTCTTTGAAAAAGAATCTATATTTCTAATTATAATTACACACAACAGGTGATGCATACACAAGACTTTTGAGGTGGTCCATAAATAACAATTCAAAGGATTTAAGTCTGGTGATCTAGGTGGCCTTGTCGTCCTCATTGCACCCCGATTCCCAGCATTTTCTTTCCATTTGTGTCAATTCCCCAAGTGTAAAATTATTAATTTCGTTTATTATTAAATAGCAATCACAAACTGTCAACAATCTGAATTTTATTGATTGTCATCTACTAGGTCTATTAATACAAATTTCAATAATTTATCGAATTTAAAACATGGTTTACCTTTACTACATTTTACTTGAAAAAAAGTGATACAACAAAAAAAATGATAGAATCAAAATTGTTTGTACTTAATACATTTTTCTATTAAATAAAGTGCATTCAATTAAAATTGGATTATACACAAAGAAGATTGGAGGTGAAATCCACACCCCTTCTATAGGGTTTATGTTTTACAAATCCGACTCAAATTTAGGTCTTACTTTCCTGTAATTCTGTACCAAATTTGGTGATAATAGCTTTATTAGGTCCAGAGATATTCAAGAAACACATTTTTTTGAAGGCTGAGGGCATATGACTCCCTAGAGAAACATATTTCGACATATGTTCAGACTTTTTAGTTTATTTCAATGAGTTCCATATGCCCTTAAAGTTTTGGAACATTATTCTGAAACATCCTGTATTTAATGAAATGCAGGAAAACGCATGGAAATTCTAAACCTAACAAAAAAAAAGGAAATGCTTGTTATTTTGCTTTAGATACAATTATTATTTTTTTAAACATATCAACAAGAGCATGATTATGATTAGGTATACAATTTGTCAGGTTATTTAATGTTGCTCAGCGTTCTGAAATGCAGCCACAATGTAATACAGAAGTGGAATCTTAGACGTTCTCGAATCGTCCATAACGCCTAGTTTGGTGGCCAAATTTTCCCTTAGAGGTTTTTCTTTACTTTGACCAGATTCTGAAATGGAAAAGTAGCAGCAGTAGACACATGTAAAAACGTTCAGAAATTGAGGTTAGGTTAACATAAGTTTACATTATGTTAACAAAATTTATATTCAAGATATTCCGTAGAACTGGACAAACATTTCTTAGAGTGTAGAGTGTATAATGATTTCATGGAATGGAAATTACAAAATTTTGATATACATTAGAGAAGGTTATGTTCTTTTTCAGAATTCGGTGTGTGTTGTTATTGGACGGTAAACAGCCTGAACATATGCAAAATGAAAAAACACAGGAAATAACCAACGCATTACCTGCAACTAAAATTTGTTCAGAGTAGATATACCCATTCCACACAAGATATTCCCTTAGAAGGTCATTAATCAGCTTGGTTTCCTCAGGTATCGGCGGGGCCTCTTCCGTTGTAGGATGCTTGTTAAGAATGGACATAACGGCTGACCGCAATTCTGCTTTGAATCGCCCCAAACGTCCATCTTTCTGCAAAGATTCCTTCACAGCTAAAAATAAATAACCATCAACTCTCTGCCATGTAAAGACTTTGAATTTACCTGCTAATAGGTCTTCTTCAGTTGGATCAGACATAACTTGAATTAATGAGTAAATAAAAATCAGCCGGTTGTCAGTTTTAAATGTTTGTAACGAGGGTTGCTAGGTAATTGTGTATCACCTGTTCGACGTGGATGAATGCATACCCCAACTATTTTGTGGATGTGTAACAGGGGTGGATTAAGGTTGTTGAGTTAGCTGTAATTAATTGTAAATTTTGGTGGTGCTATTGAATATAGGTACTATAAGATGCAATTATTTGAATTAATTGTATGGAAACAAGAATAATTTGTTGCAGTGTTTACTTTGTGTAGTAGATAAATTGAAGTTTATCTTTCAAATCAAAAAATTACATACATAAATTAATAATTAAAACAAATCAGGTTAATATTTTTCATTTAAATTAAGTTTTCTTAAAGCATATTACCCAATACCATCTGATAGGATTTTAATATCATAGAATAGATATGCTGTACAAGTTCTAGGTTGTTTTTTTAATATTCGTGTTGTTATTTACTTTAACTAAAAACAAAAAAATGTAAACTACAAATGTTTAGAAGAAAGTGAAGTGAGGCAGATACGTTGTACCGTTATTTGTTGAAGCGTAAATTTACTTGAAATTTAGTCAAACATATGTTTATTTAAGACAGAAGTAAAGACGTTCTGTTATCAAGAGTATTCAACAAAATACTCATCAGAAATAGATAATTCTTGTTAAGTTCAAGTAGGGTAGATGGGATTAAAATAATCCCGTAAAACGGAAGTAGCTGTAACTTCCATTATAAACCTTTTTCGAGCCATTTATGGGTATGGCTATCATTGATGAATGACCCTTGTATAATATTACTTTTTGCTTTTTTATATTACACAAATAGCTTTGCTATTTCTTTTTAAGCTATACGCCAGCGGCGATCTTTTTGATCTATGGCTCGCGCCTCCGACCCGACAACGGCCAGAAGCAGCAGGAATGAGAAGAAAGTTGAGAATTTATTAATAAATGAAATAAACATTGTTGTAACAATACAATATGTGCGTTTCACACAACAAAGAATAAAGATGTTACAATTATTATGGGAGACCTTAACTCTAAAATTGGCAGAGGAAGAAGTGGCCACTGGGTGGAAGAATTTGGTCTGGGTGAGCGTAATAATCGAGGAGAGAGATTACTCCAGTTTTTCCAAGAAAATGACATGATTATAAGGAACCCTTTTTTCAAGTTACCAAGAAGACAATAAAAGAACAGACACGAGTAAACTAAAAGATGAAGGTATTAAAAACAAACTGAGAGGGGAAATACACAACAATATACACTGATTAAACCAAACGTTCTGTGCTGTTAATCCATGTTTTATCATGATCTTGTATAGTCTGGCTTGTACTTCTAGCGAAGGTGATACTAGAACTGAACGTTTGGTTTAATCAAAAATGTCTAAGAAAGAAGCTTATTCCAAACTACATATATTAACATCAATACAAGAACCAAAAATAACATAACTGAGAAGATCATCAAAAATGCTAAGCTAAGATGGTTGAAAGAAGAATCAAAGAAATGGTTCCGAATTATAGACAACTTGCACATGCATTTAAAGGTACTCCAGACAGAACTCGCACACAAATTACACCCAATTGAATTTGACGTTTTTGACAATGACAGAGAATTAGTTAGCAAAATTAAATTTAAAAAATACACAATACAGAAACACAAACTTTTAAGATTAGAGCAAAACACACGTGAACTTAAAAGTTATACAAAACCCAACACTGTCATAAATTTCCATCCTCGTTTCCTAAATTTGTCAAACATAGAATTTAATGACAAGGAAGTATACTTTCTCAATAAAGGATTCAAATTCTGTCCATTCCCAAAATTCACTAACAATATTAAAGAAATTGTAGCAGTTAATTCAGAAAATATTCTCAAAAACATTTCAGTTGTACAAAATTTCAAATTTGTTAAAAGACATGTCCACAACAGACAACATTACAGTGGCGGCTCGTGAGTTAAGAAAGAGGGTGGGCACAAGAAAAAACTTACCTATTTTTTGTACATAAAAATCCATTCTCCTATTTTTCATGCTGGAAAAGACGTCTATGACTTTGTTGTCAAAATCCGGGATAGACTGGACGAACTTATTTTCTATTGATAGGACCGCCAATGCGTTCAGTCGATCTTCTGACATTGTGCTTCTCAGAAAAGTTTTAATGCGTTTGAGGGTGGAAAAACATCGTTCACATTCTGCTGTCGACATGGGCGTTGTACAAATAATTTCCAACAGTTTGTATGTTTCCGTCAAAACCTTTTTTAGGTTGTTGTCTGCTATGAACACTAAAAGTGGCAAAATACCACCTACGTCACACATGTCATCGCGCTCATAAATCGCTGAAAGTTCACATTTCAATGTTACACTGTCCTACATAGGATAAGATTTCACAGTTTCATCAAAATATTTTTGCGAAAATATGCCTATAAGTATTAAAATTTTGAGAATCGAATAATTTTGCTGCACTTAAGTGTTCCCTAAAATCAAATCGGCCGCTAATTTGGCTTAAAATAATGTCACATACTTCCTTTGCAATAACAGCTCTGTTATCTCCAGCTGTCGTTTTTTGTCTTTTCCTTGCAGGTTCTTCATTATTGCGTTCTTGATTGTCATCGTCAGTAGAATTTCTAATTCGATTAATTGCTGTTGGAATTGTTCAATTGCCTTTTGCAGTTGAGCACTGTCAATCCCGCGCATTTGCGTCTGATTAAATAATATTTCAACATGTGGCGTGATGAAATGAAATATTTTCATCCAGTAAAGAAATTCCGGGCAATTCAAATGTTTCGATAAACCACTTGCTTCACTAATAGTAACTGAATCCATCCCATCTTCGTCAATAATTTTGTCTAAACATTCTTTGAAAGAATCCTGGTGTTCAAATAATGTGTTCACAGTTCGACTTTTGAAAATCCACCGTGTAGGAGCAGCGCGTGGTAATCTACGTTTGACTATTTCATCAAGAATTGCCGTTCGTTTTGGCGATCGAGAAAAAAAGCTTGAAAATGACTGCAAATTTGCAAAGAAAATTTTTACATTTTTATTGCACTGTGCCGCTCGTTCAATAATTAAATTAAATTGATGCGCGTAACAGTGAATATAATGTGCATGTGGAAATGTTCTTTTGATAATGGCTTGGACACCATTTGTCTTACCACTCATTATGGACGCCCCATCGTAACTTTGAGCGATTAGTTTATTGTTATCAGACCCAGAAGGAGAATTTAAAATAGTTTGCAATTCATTCAGCAATGTTTTTGCTAATACATCAGCATTATATCCACCCGGCTTAAAAAAAGACCAAAAGCGTTCAAAAATTTGTCCATTAAACACGTATCGAATAATAACAACCATTTGCTGATGATTAGAAGTGTCTGTAGTTTCATCGGCCTCCAAAGCAATTAAATTTGCAGATTTAATTTCTTTTAATATTTCCTGCTTGTAAATTTGCAACATTGCATCTAGCAATTCGTTCTGAATAGTTTTTGAAACGCCTTTAAATACTTGTGAACCTTTCATATGTATTGCAAGCACAGCGTCTAATTCGGCAGCAAAGTTGATTAACCCTACATAAATTCCTAGATTTTCTGACCTTAATGTCTCATCGTGACCTCACAACGCCAGTTCAAAGGCGCCGCAAAATTTAATATACATAATTTACCGGCGCAAAATATGACGATTTTTTTCCACGTATTCGTTGTACTTAATTTTATGTCGCAAATAAGCACCCTCTAGTTGTTCAAAGATGTCCACTTTGCCTAAAACATTAAAATCCATACACGCATTCATGTGAGAAACGGAAGATTTGTGTTTCTTTGCCCTCTCTGCAATGTGTTTTAAATCATTCACCCCTTGTTTATTCCACGCACTAACTTCTTTCTTAAAAATTAAGCACTTAAAACAAAACAGTTTATTTGTTACTGAACATCCGCACATCCAATCGTATTTTTCATAGATATTCTGGTTGAATTTTCTATTATACGTTCGGGTTTTACTTGTCGAACTGTAGTTTATCTGAAGATCAGGAATAGGCCTTCCTTTCTTCTTAATTAAAAGTTTTTCCTCAAATGATAGCGGGTTTTTTAATAGATTTTGCCCGCAATTAACTTCCGTCATTGAAAAAACGTCACGTTCGTCTTTGAATTCACACGCGCGATTGCGCGAAAACAAAACATTACGGTCGAAAGTCAAACGTTGACTTTAAATGGGGAACGCTTCGCTCGGTGCCCAATTCGCCTGGTATATCGCGTATAGCGAAGATAACCGATAGCCAACCGAATCACCTCTACAGAGGTACAAATCAGAGCGTTCCCCGGAAAATAGTTTTGAGGCTGTTAGCCGCGCTTGTGGTGCGGAAGGAAAATTTGATACCATCGTTAAAATAGTGAAATTAAAATAATGCACTGAATTACATGCGAATTTCTTTCTGTGTTTATCTTGGTGGTTGGGTGAGCACGTGCCCTTTAGTACAAGCCGCCACTGCTCGTTGCATTGTTCAATAGTTCCATAGTCTGTCTCTATACTTTCTGCTTCTTCTCCTGTCACCAAGTACCTACTTCACATTAATTTCAGGTGAGTTTTTTCTTATAACATATATTTTTGCTATTAACTTAAAATGCACTCCACCCTGTTGAAACCTCGCCGGCCGCCACTGTGCCCACGCAAATACCTGCGACTGACTTAAAGTTGTAAACTCACTTTGAAAGCGTTTTTAGCTAATTTTTGTGTGGTAGCCTTAACATACTCTTTGTAAATTCTACTAATAATTCACGGTTCATATCTGAGGTTTCCATAAAATATATCTACACCCATGGAAAATATATTACGTCGATAAATTCACTAAAGGCGCCGAAACAATTTTTGTATCGGGGTGCCATAGCCCCTAGGGCCCGCACTGCTTATTTCTATTACGTCGATAAATTCACGAAAGGCGCCGAAACAATTTTTGTATCGGGGTGCCATAGCCCCTAGGGCCGGCACTGCTTATTTCTATGCCCTGCCACTTCTTGTTTGTTTACACACACCGAGGGGTATTTTTATAAAAACTTTTTAGTGTGACATACCTTCCAAAACATTTCTGTGGGGCATGACATCATTAGTTTCTTTAAAATTTTTTACATTGAGACGGGATTTTACAGGTGTAATTTTTGTATTCATGGTCCTAAAATAGTTTGGAATTCGTAAACGACTTTTCTGCAGAAATAGGGTTTTGATGGGACACACCTGAAGCCATTTGAATTAATGGCAATGGTTAAGTTGTATTTATGCAAAAATTCAAGTTCATTATCATATCTTCCAAGTCTTTATGTTGTATATATCCAATGTTCTGATTTGACGTTAAACTGTAGGTCCCCTGCGTGTCTACCTTAGCGTTGAGGAGAAACACGTGACAGAGAAGAGGCCGGTGCCCAACAGTTTGACAAAAAGATTATCAATGAATGAATGAATGAATACATCCAACTAGCATAGACACAGACCAGCTATGTTTCCCCTGAAGTTGGAAATTTAAGTTGTTTCAAGTGAAACTACGCCTTAACATCATGAAGGGATGGCTAAAGGAGAAATTCTGAACCATTTTTATGTAAACTAAAACAAAATAACAAGAGCAACAATTATATGTGTATATTCATATTTATTATTTCATTTGTGATGCGGTTCCAAGCATTTTAAGACATTTATAAATAGATATATAGATCTCCCATTAATTAACAATAAAATAACGTAAATATAAAATATATAAATGCAACACATGGTAAAATATTCGTACTAAAAAAGATTCCACTGGAATGAGATTAATTAAAGACAGCAAAGCACATTTTCACTAAAATAACCTAATAATTACTTTTACATAGAGACTGATAATAACTAGACAGAACATGCCACGCCTTGGGCGCCATAAACCCATCGGGTGGGTCCTCCCCGTTGCGGGCCAGACTCCTCATCTTTGTCCCTGAAATAAAATCAAAATCTTCCTTCCTGGAAGAATCAAAAAAGTCCATCTTCTTGTTCCTATTGTCGTAGGCCGCCACACGGAATGGAATAATTTCCAATGAGTTAAGTCCGGGTGCCATTTTCAGAACCCTTCCGCCATGGGTTCCATCGTATAAGTTACCATCCAGAGACCCCTCCTTCCCCAAGGGATGTGGAACTCCTGCCGGATCACGCCCAACAATATAAAAGTTGGCTCCTGCATTCATGCGGGCCTTTGCATGCCATTGGACCTCCGTTGGCCCGGCATACATCATGGGACTCGGGAATATGGCCAAGATGGTATACTGCCTATCGAGAAGCCCGTCATCTAGGACAGCCTGATGTTGCAACATCCGGGTGTGCAGAGGTACATCATCGTCTTTGGTCCAACCTCCAAGGGGATGGAGAAGGAGCACGGGACGCTTGTAGCCGCGCTCCTCAAGTTTCTTCCGTGTGTCGGTCATCAGTAGGGCATGCCCATTGTGGATTGGGTTCCTCAGTTGGAAGGCAAACACAGCATCGGCCTCCATTTGTTTAAATTTTGCCCGTAGTTCGTTTGGAGTGAGACGGTATTCATCCAGCCCGTCCCCCCAACGGATGCGTTGGAGGACTTCCAATTCGCCTCCCATCAACCAATCTCCCGCCTCATAAATCATTTTAATGTAAGGATGGTCTTTGTTAGTGGTCCCGAATTGTCTGGATGCCCGTTCTTCCTTTCTATGGTAAAAGAATTCTGGTTTTCGCATGATTGCGTAGCATACACCCTCATGGTACAGAGAAACGGCGGAACTACCATCCAGGCGGTCTTTATCGGCTGTTGTAACGGCCAAAACTATAGGGATGCTCTGATTAATGCAATCCCCATCCGCGACAAGGCAATTAAAGTGTTGCGTTTGCAAAAATTGCTCCTCCCGCATGAATCCCCTCAAGGGGGTGGCCCAACCTTCACTAAGAACCTGCACCCATTGCAAATCAACCACGCCGATGCTTAACCCCGGAAGGGACGAGGCTTCTTCAAAGGCTGCAGCCAGTCGGTGCTCTGGAACGAATAATTCTTTCACAATATCATTACTTTCAGTATCAAGAGGGATGATTCCATTCTCTTGCAGCATCTCCACCACCTGCATGGTCGACTCTTCCACACTACAATTGATAGTTTTAACCACAAGCTCTGGATTTTCAGGCTTCTCGTAAGCTTGGTCAATTCCAGTAAAACCCTTAATACTACCCTGTCGGGCCTTCTGATATAACCCTTTTGTGTCGCGCATTTCACATACAGCTAAGGGAGTGTCAACAAATACCTCAAAAAAGGGCAAATCTCCATCCCTATGGATTCTTCTTGCAACTTCACGGTCAGCTGCGAAAGGTGACACAAAACTGCACAGACAAATCTGACCGGCGTCTGCAAACAGCTTGGCGACTTCGGCCACCCTTCGAATATTCTCCTCGCGGTCTTGTTTCGAGAATCCGAGGTCCTGGTTGAGGCCCCTTCGCATGTTATCGCCATCTAATCCGTATGCAGGTATTCCACGGGCTACGAGGTAGGCTTCCAGCTCGAAAGCGATGGAGGTTTTGCCTGCGCCCGAGAGGCCTGTGAACCACACGGTGCACCCCCTGAAGCCTCGTAGGTGACCCAAGATTTGCCCCCGTTTGGCTCGAGACACATGATGTTTTTGCTCGGTTACATTTGTGGCTACTTGCATGCAGGTTTTTTGTTTCTTGTAGATTTCTTGAGAGCTCGCCATTGGTGCGAGTTTCGAACCGTGACACTCTGATGTTAACTAAATACGGTTGAGCAAACTTTCTATTTACTTAATTGTTACACTTGCCACATATTGACACTGACATTTGACAACGTTGGAGTGAAGTGAGATTTGATTTTTCTTTCCCGCTGGTTAAAATTCCGTAGGAGAAACAACCACGCTATATAATTTGCAATCGGAGATGGGAAACGTTGGCGAATATAGATGGCGCAATTAAATTTACCAATGGTCGGCGTAAACTGGATCAAATTCAATGGTAGGTGGGTGTTTATATGAAGCGAATATTGTTATTTCGGTATTAAAAATATCAGTAAGTTGGAGTGAAATTCCTCAGTACATTCACGTAGTCCTCAACCATAAACTCAATTATTTAAGTAGCCTTTTATTGATAATTTTGCGATCACTTCAATCTTTCAGTTGCTTGAAAACTGGCCTTCTAGCTAAATGTTGTCCATTAGCTGTTTCAGTAGATGAGTAGTGACTTATATATCAATCTTTAATATTTCTGTTAGTTGATCAATTCCTGCAGCTTTATAGTTTTTTAATTGCGTAATAACTCCTTCATGGCTAGGTCTGTGCTGATATTAGAAGCTCTGCTCTTTGATTTACAATTTCTAAGAGCTAGTTGCAGCTTGGTGTTACGTAATATTGTTTTGAATGTTTCAACCGTCTCTTTGTAAAGTTTGTACAATTTTCCATATTTACTCTTAAATTTGTCTTCTTTCTTCCAAATAAATTACGTTTGTAAATAATTCTTTTGAATCTGTTTCTTGAGTGTTTCTACATATTTTCTTTTATCTGCTTTAGTTGTTTTTTTAATATTTTTGCTTATCGTCATATATTGTTGTTGGTATTCCGCTTTTCGCTGGTTTTTTCTTTCTTTCCTTTCATTTATTATATCCCACGTTGTACTTATGGTTTATCCATTTTTTGCTGCTGGCTACACAAACAGGCAAATTTATCTAAATTCATTATTTGGCGAATTCGAAGGGTAAATCCCAGAGTCCGTGTCTGATGGCTCTGAATAGTGCTGGTATTCGTAAGTGGCAAGGTCACGAATTACATATGTTGCGTGTGTATATTTGTTGCCAGGAGATGCAAATGACTTCGCACAGTTTATCAGCCCGTTGTAGTTACCCATATATTTATTTTTTTTTTTTTTGTAGGTATTATGTCAGGGATATGTTGTATTTCAACTCGTCTTAAGCGAGTTGGATTGCAACTGAAAATTTAATAAAATTAGCTACTTTTGTTATATGGGAAAAGTTTGAACTAATGGGAAGAAAGTAGCGTTCATAACTAAAGCGATGTTGCCACATCTATCAATTAAGTTGGCGGTAATTTTATTTACATTCGAGTAATACATTTTATTACCGGTATTAATTGATAAAATAATATCTAATGGAATTAACTACGACCCTCGCACATGTCGTGGAAAATGATATGGAACCCACATTGTGTAACTTAATTAAGATTTAATAAAAATGTGCAATAGTATTGCTATAATTATCCCACATAAACATAAATATAAAATCACTTTCACATAAATCATGCGACCTGATAAGCAAAGCCACCTACAACTTTCTTAAAAATATTTTTTGATAATAATATTTAGAAATAAGCAAAACCACCAAAAGAAGTAACAGAAGCAATAAAATACATGAAAAATGGAAGTAACGGAAAGCGACGCGCCCATAAACCGGAGACGCATATTATATTTATAGACCTGCAAAAAGCGTACGACAGTGTACCACTAAGTAAACTGTTGGAAGCCGTGGAAGATCAAAAGATAAAATAACTGTATATACAAGCTGTAAAAAATCTATATACCGAAATGTCCAGCTGTATCAAAATAGGAAAAGAAACATCAAGGCAAATGAAGGTCACTAAGGACTTAAGCAAGGTTGCTGTATTGCCTCAACTTTGTTCAAAATATACCTTAATAAAGCACTCGAGAATTGGAGATGAAAATGCTGCAATATGGGAATAAATATTGAAAACCGAAAATTGTATAGTACCCTACACTTCGCTGATGATCAGGCCATATAAGCCGAAAAGGAACAGGATATAGACTACATGCTGCAAAAACTAGAAGAAGAATATAGAGCTTGGGGCCTTACAATAAATACATTGAAAACAGAATATACAGTTGTAGGAGGAGCAGGAAGGGATCTCAATCATGGAGCAAACAGCAACAAACATACAAATTACTTTAAATATCTGGATGTGAAATTAACTAATTCCGGAAACAGTAATGATGAAATAAAAAGCAGAATATGGGAAGGTAGAGCAGTGATAAGACAACTAAACAGCGTGTTATGGAGTCCATATATAAATAATTCTATGAAAATCAGAATATATAAGAGTGTGGTAGAAAGTATAGCTACATACGGGTCAGAATTATGGAAGATCAATAAAGCTAATAAAAACAAACTATTGGCGTTCGAAATGGATTATATGGAGAAGATTTTGCAGACTGACAAGGTTAGATGGAGTGAGAAGCATAGAAATAAGAGAATAAATGGGGGTCCGCATCGATATAACTGAAACCATTGAAGCTAAATGTTTAAAACGTCGTACGGTCATATAGAGAGAACGCCAGAAGAATTATGTTAAAAAAATATGGAAATGGAAGCCTTCAGAAAAAAGCGGGGTAGACCCAGAAGGGCATGGGGACAGGGAGTCCAAAAAGAGATGGCTAGTAGCAATCTACAGCCCGGAGATTGGAATGACAGAAGGAAGTGGAAGCTAGGATGCGAGCAGCGGCGTCAACCGTAACAAAACTCGCCAATATATACATATACAGTCGAACTTCCATATATCGAACTTCTATTTAGCGAATTTTTCTATTTAACGAATTTTTTTCAAGGATCCTGGCACTGAGAGCACTTTTAACGATATTTTGTCCCCTTCTATTGAACTTGGAATTTCTATTCAACGAATATTCTCAAGCTTTAAAATGTAAAAACGTGTTATTTTTCCCTTTAGAGATAACAGTTGTATTTGCAAATTCCAATTTAAGGTTACTAATGTCGTTCTTAGAATTATAAAATTACTTACCTGGCGTGACCGGAGATTTTTCAACCCTTCGTTTTTCCGGATTTGCGGCGTTATCGCAAACTCCTGAGAGTCATTAACGAACAGATTCAAAAACTACGTGTTTTGCGAAAAATTAAAGTTGCTTGATGAAGTTGATAAAGGTGGAAAAAGCAAGGAAATTGTAGCTTGTTTTGGTATACCAGTAAATACTCTTTCAACAATTTTAATAAATCGTGAAAGTGTTATCAAGCAAAGCCAGGAACTCGATTCTCACAGAAAACGATTTAAATCCTATGTAGCGACGCAAGCTACCCTCCGAAATTCCCAGAGAGGATGCTGAACAATAGCAGCCACATTCCTCTGGTGAAAACGCGGACTTTCCTATGCTGCTGACGTAAATAATTTTATCCTTATATGATAGCATGGGAAGGTACGCAAAACCATTCCAGTACAGCAGCAATGAGCGTGCAGTTATTATTGTTATTTTCTCTTGTGATTTTGTTATCTGGAAATTGTTGTTATTTGTTGTAAATAAATTGTTTCATATACGTGGTAGTTTTCCTCACATATATGATATAAGCTACCAAACCTGTATGTATGACGGCATCGATGAAGCAGTATTGAAGTGGGTGAAAATAACACGCGACAAAAATTTGCCTGTTTCCATAAATGGGAAGAAGAAGATGAAATTCAGCTTTCAGAATTAAAAAGAAACTGGGAAAATTTAAAAACCGACCTTCATATTTCTGAACAAATCGATTTAGAGGATTATCTAGAAATCGATGAAAATGTTGTGGTCTCAGAGTGTCCTAGCCACGAAGATGTTATGGTTAGTGTTGCAAATAAAGAGGAAGAAGACGAAGGTGTAGCAGACGATAATACAACTTTTCCAATTCCTGTGGATAATGAAGTATTAACCGCCTTTAAAACAATTCAACAGGGATTTCAGTGCAAAGAAAATGTACCTGAAGGAATTTTTCCAGTTTAAATAAGTGCGAAACGTTCTTCGAACAAAAAACTTTATTTAATTGCAGTATACAGCAGAAAATTATGGATTTCTTTCAATAAATGTATAATTGTATGTACAGTATTTCTTGTTTTACGTTTTCTTGACTACTACTGTGCTTATTTATTTCTGCTAATGTACATTTATGTATGTATTATACAGGGAATTTTTCTTTTTAGTATACATAGCCTATGTGTACTTTTAAAAGAAACGCGTAAATTTCGCCTATTGTGTAGGCAACCAACTATACCGACAACTAAAAAGCAGGGGCAAACGTCACCAGTTGTGAATTATTTGAGTATGAAGGTTATGTTGATGCAGTGTTTATATTAAATAAGTATTTCACCCTGTATATAGGACGCAAATGATGATACTTATTTGTAAATTACAAAAATCGACAGGATTATTGTTCGTGTAAGGTCCGTGAACATTCTATTTTCTTCGTACAACAAAAATGCATCAGCGCTAAGATAGTATAGTGGTTATCGTCGCTGCCTTCCAAGCAGTTGATCCGAGTTCGACTCCCAGCTGTCACTGATTTTTTTTAAATTATAATTTTTGTAAACATATTTAATTTAATTCCTTCGGTTAAAACCTGATTACTTTTAGTTCTTATTTTATGGCAATTTATTACGCATCCCTCTGACTTACATTTTCTAACAATTGTTTGTATGATTGGAATACAAGGAGTTAAGTTTATGTTAAAAAATAGAATTAGTCTTTATTTAGTGTCTTCTTGCGTTTTTTATACAACCATGTACAGTAAAGACGAAAAAGTGCAAATTCTAATGTGGTATCAGAATGGTAACAGCTTAAGAACTGTGAGCGATTTATTTTCACTAAAATATCCAGAAAGACCTATTCCTTGTATTCAAACCATACAAACAATTGTTAGAAAATTTAAATCATAAAATAAGAACTAAAAGTAATCACGTTTTAACCGAAGAAATGAAATTAAATATGTTTACAAAAATTATATTTAAAAAAAAATCTGCGACGGCCGGGAGTCGAACTCGGATCAACTGCTTGGAAGGCAGCGACGATAACCACTACACTATCTTAGGGCTGATGCATTTTTGTTGTACGAAGAAAATAGAATGTTCATGGACCTTACACGAACAATAATCCTGTCGATTTTTGTAATTTACAAATAAGTATCATCATTTGCGTCCTATATACAGGGTGAAATACTTATTTAATATAAACACTGTATCAACATAACCTTCATACTCAAATAATTCACAACTGGTGACGTTTGCTCCTGCTTTTTAGTTGTCGGTATAGTTGGTTGCCTACACAATAGGCGAATTTGACGCGTTTCTTTTAATAGTATACAGAGGCAATGTATACTAAAAAGAAAAATTCCCTGTATACTAAACAGTGCTTGGACTTTCATAATGAACTTTGTCTGCCGTTTGGTGACAAACAAAACGCGGCTTGTCCCTATATCATACAAAGTGTGCTGCAGTCAGTTGTGATTTGTAAGTTTGGTTGACAGGTGTTAATCGTGAGTGAATTAGCTGTTAATTATGGATGATAATGAAGGAGAACACATAGTGACTGATGTAAATAGAGGTAGCAGAAAAAGACAACAAGGGTTAACCAGTAGAGAAAGAAAAAAGGAAATTCGGTTTGTCTAATTATAATACGTATAGGTTATGATATTTTAAGTGAGAAAACTGGACACAGATTGGCAACTGTACGACATAGAAAGCGCAACGTCTTCTTTAAAAAAGGTACCATGAATGAGTACAGCAAAATGCCTCTGTATAAAAAGGTCGAATAAAAATGAAAACCATATTGTTGCAAAACCCGAACTATATTACCGAAACATTGACATAACAAAAAAATTTGGAAGCCTTCTAAAAAGAGGTAAGAGCATAAACAACATTGTGCTACCCAATGCTGCTTTAGGTCATGATGTTAAGCAAGAGAAACTGCAAAGTTTAGGAAAAACTCCTAGTTTCTCTGTCAGGAAAGAATTGGCAGAAGGATCCTGAATTGGAGTGGCTGCAACCAATTATTACTCCTAAAAATCTCTCCCAACAGGCATCTAACGATGAAGAAGAAAAAGAAGAAGGTATATCGCAAGCAGATGCAGAATGCAATTGCGAAGACGATGGCTATAATATTTTTGACATGTCTTGTAATAATTATGACTTCAGAAATAAATACTTTCTATTTTGAGTGTCACTATTTTCATTCTACATTCCCCGTAATAAGCAATTTTCCAAACAAAGTGAACTTTGTCCATGATAGAAATTCAAAGTGCACTTTGTCCAGAAGTTTTTCCGTTAATTTTCCAAAAAAACTTAAAATTAATTTTTCAATTTTTACTATTCAAATCCTATACGTTTTAAAGATTTTTTTAACAAAACGTGTTTGTGCAATAAACGCATAATAACCAAATGGCAGTTTTTCGCAATTTTCTCAAAAACGTTATAGTGACAAAGCGCTTTTTGAAAGTCTGCTCTTCATATATAAACACCTTTTAGCTATTCTTCACGTTATGTATATGATAATTTGTTTTATTTTCTATTTATCGAATTTATATAACAAATTTTTTTCGTGGTCCTTTGACACTTCGATATATGGAAGTTCGACTGTATATAAAATTGCCTAAAAGTGCTGGCAAATCCGGAGACGTTAGTAAAGGTAACTTGTTGTTGGTGCTATTTTCCGTACCTTCTTCCATTGTGACCTGTCCTCGGCTAATGCTTGTGTTCTCTCCCAATGCCTCTTCTCTTTAGTGAATCTTTGACTTCCTCCTCCTATATCTTTCTTGATTTATCTTCAGATCTTCTTGTAGTTATTGTTTCAAGTAGATTACAAGATTGATTTGTTGGTGCAGTGTTTGATATCTTCCTCTGCTGTGTCCTGCCTTGGGCTAATGCTCATACTCTCTCCCAATGCCTCTTCATTATAGTGTATTATTGACACCTTTCTATCATGTCTTTCTTGACCTACCTTTAGATCTACTTTTTGTAAGTATTGTTTCAAATTGATTATCAAGATTATTTATTACAGTTAATTTGTCGTCTTCCATTGTGTCTGTCTGGGGCAATGCTCGTGATTCATGCAAATGCCTTCTTTGTTGCATCTTTGACTCCCTCCTCCCATGTCTTTCTTGGTCTAGCTTTAGATCCGCTTGTCACTATTGTCTCAGACTGATTATCAAGATCATTTAAAGAACCTTTCAGCAACAATACAATATAAAATATTTATTTAAACACAACAGAGTATAATTTATAAAACTATAGTTAACAGTACATTAAATTTATCAAGTAAATAAGTATAAAAGGTTCCTTTGGTAAAAAAAACTAAGTACAACACTACTGCTAAATTGCACACAACTTATGTTCAAACTACAAATTACAATTATGGCACTACAATATAAATTAAAATACTTGTTGAAGTACATTAAAACAAAGCCGTTGAAGCAACAACCAGCCCAGAATCTTACAATTAATGTGGGTCAGGTTTGATGTCTTCTAGAAGGCTTCTGTCTTCTAGGTGCCGCTTTTTTAGTATGCCTTCTTGATCGATGTTTTCGTGAAGCAAAGATGTGTCATCTTCAAGGGAAGATGAGGAACTTGCATATTCTAAAAGGAAACTTTTAGGAACACTAGCTAAAAGCAAACTATAGATTTACCATTATCAAGGTCATGTTGTTTGAAGTAGTCCAACTTCTTATCCCGCTCTAGGTTCTCAATGTACTTTTGGTACTCTTCGGAATGTATCAGTTGATACCAGCTTATCATGCACACGACGGCGATAAAAAATAAATTAGAGGTTATACCTGCAAATTAATAACAATTACTAACCTCAGGGTCACACGTCAAGGATGTAGTTAAATGAGAATGATAACAAAATAGATAAGGTCTTAAAATAGCAACCAGTCATACCTATCGCCGCGGAGAGTATGGGCCAATGGAACATGAGGTATCTTAGGCCAGAGAAGTGTGCATTGATTAGGAATTTGGCCGAGTACAGCTGAATGTGTCTTGTTTGGATTTCTATGTAGACATCCGTCACTGGTTGGTTCTAAATGTGTGAAAAATTATTAAAAAGACAAAAAATATGATAAAAAGAAAAATAGAGTATATATACCGCCGTAAAATTAATAAAAAGATACACATAAATCATAAAATTAAAAAAATATGAACATAACCTCAAAAACTTATCATAGATAAACATTACCTCAAAAAGAGATCCAAATAAAATGAAAAAATTCAAATTGATTAATAAAAGGATACGCATAGTATCAAAAAAAAAAAATAATAAAGTGAGAAACAATCTTAAAAATTACAAAATGCACAGTATCACCTCAAATAAATTTACCTCATGCTCTTCATAATCGGCAAACAGTTCTACATGGATGTGTTGCTTTTCTTCGGCGGCTCCCAAGACGAAAAATGGGCTAAACAATACCGTATAGAGAAAGTCAGTTATCCAACTCTTGTAGTGTAGCATCGTTGAACGACAGGAGCTTGCCACGAGCAAACCGTCTTTTCCTCGAAAGTCGGCACAAACCATAAACATTCCTGAAAACCACTTTCTAATTTTTCCAGCATAAAAATTTAAGGAAGACTTACCAAGTTCTTTGTTAGGGGGAGATTCGGGCATTTCTAAATCAAGGTGAACCTTATAGGGCTGGCCAAACATAAGCAACTGTTGCCTCTTGGTAAGCTGCACGTGAGCCGCTGGGAAGCTGCAGATTCCCTTTTCACTTTCGCAGGATCTATAATTAAAACGAATTCTACAAAACATTCGCGACCTAACCTCAAACTTACTTGAATTGTAAATGCACCGGCCTTTCGTGCGATATCGTAGGAACGTACACAAAATAGAACGCCATGTACATAAATATCGAAAGCCATACCAGGAGGGATGTTATAGTGGCTATAACGGTCCCCCTAAATAAGATATCCCTTACACTGTTGATTCCTCGTTTTGTTCTTGCTTTGTAGAGCTGAACTGTATCGTAGACGAATTTAATAATGGGGAACTTTATTTTTTCCCTGTAAAAAACTCTAGGGCCTCGAATGAAGCCCCAAACGCCTCGTACAGCACACACTACCTTTCGCATTTTGGTTAATAAATTGATCACATTTTGACACTTGTCAAGATAAAAACATGAACGGTGAACTGTCAAAGTTCAAAATACAACAAGGTTGCGTAACAAGGATGAGCGAGCGTGGAGACGAACCAAGCCGGACATAATCGATAGTAGACGAGGAAGCGGACCTTGTTAAAATCTGTTTCGAATCTATAGACTGTTTCAGTTTCAAACCTGTAGCTTAAACGTTTTGATTTGTATTTCACCACTGAATTTCTTTTTAACGCTGCTTATAAGTTGTGGCTTGTAAAGATAACTAGTTTAATGTTTTTCTATGTGTAAACCGCTACTGCCAACTGAACGCTCATAACTGACCTTTACCCGATTTACGGTTTCCATATTAGACCAGCTTACATTACTTTTTATCGTTTTGTTTTTTTTGTAATCGATTTATTTAAACAAAACAATATGACATTGAGTAACATAACATAAAATTATAAATAAGTAGGAAGAAATTTAGGGGCACGCCTCGAGGATCAATATTCAGCTGTCACATTTCGATTGTTCCTTCTATTGGTTTTACTAACCGCAAATCTGATTGTATAATAGAGAATCTGTGACGCGCTATATTAGAACCTACCATAACCCCAACAGCCAGCAAGTACTCACCGGAAGGGGCGTGACTGCCACCACGCCAGGTGGATGATACATATCTGGAGCTTCGCCACACCGGCTCCAATGTCTTTCCCGCAGCAACAGCGGGTTTAAGATTTCGTGAATTGAATAATATACCACTTCCCGACTCAAGGCTTAAGATAGCGTTTATGGTTTCATAGTTAAACTTACAAAAACCCTTCTTTTAGATTCTTCTATTCTTAGAAAAAGCTGCCGACCTCTGCCGCAAGGCGTTGGGTCCTTTATCCACCTTCTATAGATATTGTGGTCTCCTGACTTCCTCGATGGTCTTGCTTCTATTCCTAGCCTTCTTCTTGGTGTTGTCTTCTTATTGGACTCGGGGTGTACTTCTGATGCTTCCTTCTGTTCTCATTTGATAGACTTTCTTAGGGTATCTTGTGTTATCCATGCGCATGAAATGTCCCTACCAATTTAATTGTTTCTTTTTTATTTTACTGTTTGATGGTTGCTGGTCCAGTTTTTCTCTTATATTTTTGTTTCTTATTCTAGTTAGACGTTCTTGTCTTCCTCAACAGTTTTCGTAGGTGTTTCATTTCCGTTGCTGTTATTTTAGATCGGTGTTAATCTAGCGATGTCCAGGATTCTGCTGCGTATAGTAATGCGGGGAGGTATGTATATTGTTTCATACAGGTGTATATTTTCTTTTAGTTTAGTTTTTCTTTGCTTGCCACCGTTTTGTTTATTTAATTATATCTCTTGTTTGCTTTGCTTATCTTGTTTTTAATTTCTTTCTCTATTAGCGCATTCCTTTTCCACATACTCTAGTTGTTTTTCTTATATTGTAATCGCTAATTCTGCTTCTCTTTCTTTTCACGTGATGTGTATCTTTTGCTCTTTTCTAAGTTTAGGTTGTTTTTTCATGTGTTATTATTTTCCAACAGTTGTCTTGTGCTTCCTGCCATTACTGGATATCATCTGCCTACAAATAATTATTATATTTAGCCTATGATATCCTAGTACGGCTCTCCTTCATATTTCGTTTTTATATATTTTAATTATGTTGTACATGTAAACACCAAATATCAGTACCTATATTCAAACTTTCTCTTTGTTTAACTTCTTTATCTATATGCAATTCTTGTGATTCTCGTCCGTTTAGGTTTACTACTTGCACCATTTTTTTTATTTATAGATACTTTTGCTTAATCTTATAAGCGTTGGGTTTGTTTGTAGTTCTTCCAGTACCCTCCATATGGGCTCTCTTGGTACTTGATTGTAAGCAGCTTTAAGGTCTAGGTAGATATCCCTGTTTGTATCTATCACCTTCTCCGTTATCTGTTTGATTGTGTCTGTAATATTATGTTTGTTTACCAGGGCGAAAGGCTTCTTGTTCGCCTTCTAGTTTGTCCTCGATTACGTTTTCTAACCTTTCCTCTATCAATTTCCAGGAGAAGTTTAGCGCTACTGGAGATAGGCATATTGTCCAGTAATTCTTATGTATGAGCAATATTATTTGCTCAGTCTGTTGGTATCCGTTCTGTTTACCATGATTATTGGAAGGTATCTATTTGATTATTCTTCCTCCTCCTTTCTGGGCGATGTTATCTTCTCCTGAGGCTTTTCCGTTTCTTGTATTTCTTAAGGGTATCTGAATATTTTCCTTTGTTATGCTGTGTTCCAATATTTCTTATTGGTTATGCTTGGTTCCCCATTAGTCTGTTGATGACATTCCAGAATTGCTCTTGGTTCTCTATGTAGTTTACTTCTAGCTTCCTTCCAAGCTCCTCCCAGGATGCGTTTTTTCTACGTTTTACTGCCTTCTTAGTTTCGTTGCGTTTCTGTATGTAGTTTGCTCTGTGTACTTTCCATATTGGTCCCTTTAAATCTGTTCCACACTTCTTTTTTTAGCCTGACTTTACTCTTCACTTCCGTATTCCACCATGTTGTTCTTTCCTTATGCGTGCTATAGTTTGTTACTATTTGCACACACTTCTGCGGTTTGAATTATGGTTTCTTTAAATGTGTTCCATTTTCCATTCAGTTTCCAGGGAGCTCCTAGTTGTTGTTGCTCCATTTTCTAGTGCAATGTGTATTGTTAAGCTTCTATTTCTATTCTTCTCTTATCTCTGGGTTTTCTAACGCCTCAATTTTAATACTTATGTACTTCATTCCGATTCCCCATTTATGCCTCGTGAATTTTACATGTTGTAGTGCAGTCCATGCTTCTGATAATAATTACAAAATCAATCATGGTTTTGCATCCTAAGACTTCGGCTTCATATGATATCTTAAATATCTTTTTATGTATGTACATTATTAGGAGAAATCTATCATGCTCTCTCCGTTGTCACTTATTTCCCTTCTATTCCATATTCTATTTACGGCTGGAGAGTATACTTGTATTTTTATAGGTCTAAGTTGACTGATAGTTCTTAAGTTATTGGCTTCCCATTTTGATACTTTTGCTGCTGAGGATAATACTTACTCCTCCTATTATTCTATTTCCTATAGGTGTTCCTGCGTATGTAAGGGTATACTGCTTTTCCAAAGTCTTTATATCGCTTCTTCTATTTTTAACTTTTGCTATCCCTATTATTTGTATATGGTATTTCTCTATTTCTTCTACCAACTTTAGTCATTTTGTAAATAAGGTACTATACGTTTTGCAGTAGTAAGTATTTTACACAGATGTAGTGTAATAGTCCGGCCTGGTGCCGGGTAAACTCAGAGCCAGGGCTCACTGGGAATAAAAATTATTTATCGGATTAACAGTTTTATATATACAATAATAAAACTAAATTACGGTGCTCTGAAAACGAAAATTGAAGCTGCTTTGGCCCGGCCCTGGAATGTCGACGGTCTCGTCGCTGGGACAGCGGAGAGCGGGACCGGCGCGATGCAGTATTGGCACGGACAGCTGGTTGCTTGCTCGCTTGTTTTGGAGGCCACGCTGTTAACAACTAAATAAATTTCTATTATTATAATGGAAGAAACGGGATTACTCGCAGCAACTGGATTTCTTGCAGCTCCCTGGAACTCGTTTTTCGATTACCTAGTAATGTATATAATTCGTTCCGGTTATCTATAACTGGAATAATAGTGTTATGAATTTTTCGGCGTGTCAGTGGCCCTCGCCGGTCTTAATCGCGGCGCTGTGGAATGTTTGTGTTTTCGCCAGTATTATGTAGTCGTTTATAATTATTAATGCAATCACTAATGGAAAGCACGGGTCACCCCAGTATAACAAAATAGTGTTGCGATATTCGTAGTAAATTCTTTAAACTACTTTCAATGCGGTGTCTTCCAGGTCAGGAGAAAATACGTTTTAAATGTTCGGGAGAATTAAAGGCCTCCACTAAATGAAAGCTCGGGTTTCCCCAGTCTAGCAAAATAGTGTGAAACGGAAATCATTAACAGGATTACCCTGTCAAAGAGCGGATTTCCCCAGTTTAAGTAAGGATAAACGGAAAGTAATCAATGGATTAAACTGTCAAAGCGCGGGTCGCCCCAGACTAATTCAGTGTTCAATGGAATTCTAGGATTTTCAGGTATGCGGCGAACTCGGTTTAGTTAAAGGATTCGGTTTAGAAGTTCAGGTTACTGGAGTGGCTTTATACTTGTCTCGGAGCTGGACTTCCTCTCCGTATTTCGATTTAGAAGATCTGGTTCTAGGACTGGTTTCTGAGCTTGACTTCTTCCTCTGGATCTCGACTCAAAAGTTTTCCTCAAAAATTCATTTTTATATTGCTGGTCCGGCTGATCTCACCCGTTCTGGCGTCGTGTCGGGCTGGGTACGGAGTGGGATCGCGCATCGGTTTGCGACTACCAGTGCCACCAGTGCCTTTCCGGTGAAATAACAACGCGGAAAGTTTCTAAATAAATTTAAAAACGCGTTCTGGCCGGGAACTTCGTTACAGTAGCTATTTAGCGAACTGGCAGATTAAAGTAATCAACGTAATCGATCGTGATCCTTGTTTGTACCGCTTAAGCAGTGTCGAAGCTGTGCAAGGCAAAGCTAAGCTAGTTTGTGCTGTGCACAACAGGGCCCGACTCTACGGGTTGCCGTGTTGGTGCGAAACCGTGCTAAACTTGCCTGGTGTATGGTTGTTTCAGTTTATGGTTTTGTTACTCCTCTAATGCGACCGTAATACGAGGAGTGCCATTAATTTGATCCCCAATGGCAAATGGTGACCGGGATCCAATACCGACCATCCAGGGAATTAGAAAAACTTCCGACCCATGGAGTGATTTGAACCGGGAAGCGTTTGGACAGTTACATCCAAAGCCTGGCTGTTTTACCACTGAGCCACCCCAGTCCACACCTATGAATGTTACAAAGTGATATCATGTACATAATTTTAAATTATATTTTTCAAAAATAAACATAATAGTTTTTCTTAAAACAGGTTTCATTAGGTATATGTCCACAATATCTATAAGTAGTATCAACCCTTAACCCATTTCCCGAATATGATACCATATACGAGGATGCTTTGATAAGGTACATTTCTATGAGACGGCGCCACAATTCATTTGGTGACGTCGGCTCGCAAGTATATCACTCATCAAACTAGCTTAGGCCAAGTTTCAGCCAGGAAGCGACGCGTTGTTTACGTTCTACAGACGTTTGAAACGAGCATTGCAGCAATGTTGAATGAAAGAAAAACTTAGTGTTTAGCGATATTTAATCGCAATCCGCAAGACTTTTTGCGTAGATTCGTGACCGTGGATGAAATATGCATCCACTACTCCACATCTAAGTCGAAGTAGCAGTCAAAGGAGTGGAGAATGACTGGTGTAAGTGCACCAAAGAAGAAGACCGTTTTGTCGGCTGGGGAGATAATGGCCACTGTTTTTTGGGGTTCTCAAGGAACTGTCCTGGTCGACTACTTTGAGAATGGTGAAACAATAACAGGAGCCTATTATGTCCCAGTACTGGACCGTTTTAAAGAAGAGATGAAACAAAAACGGTTACGATGGGCGCACAGAAAGTGTTCTTTCACCAGGTAACGTCCCACAAATCGACCGTCGTAATGGCGGCTTCGGATTGTATCCTCATCCACCCTATTCACCGGACTTAACGTCACGGGACTTCTTCCTGTATACTTTTCCGACGGAAACACAAAATCGGAAACTCTCTGGACCAACTGTTCAATGGAGAAATAAAAACGTTTTTTCCCAAAAAAACGGTGTTTCACTTACTTTTTTACTATACTTATCAAACTACCTTCGTATGAGATTAATTTTTAAAACACATTGGTACGAAATAATGAAGCGAAAATCTTTTCAGTATGAGTATGAGAAATTAAAAAGAACTTATAAGAATTGATACTATTAAAAAAATATTATTCTCATTAATACAGATTATTTTATTAACCTTCAAGTCGTCACCACCATTTAAATATAATCCAGTTGCGAAATATAAATTTTGTTATTCTTAATCCTAATTAATTGTTTTATTAATACATACCCCAGGCTTGTAATATTTTTAATATAACTTCGATTTAAATTTATGTGCACAGTAGAAGGTAATATAAAAGTAACATTTCTAGTTTATATATCTCCCACTAATTAGTTTTTAAATTTTAATTTAATTAATTCTAAATTTTACTTTATTGATTTTGTATTTTAGCGGAATTAAGCTCAAAAGGGCAGTCTCTAAACATGGCAAAGAAAATTTGTCTTTAGTAAACATTCAATAACACATTTTCTTTTAAAGAGCATGCAATAGTGAGCCTGAGCAACGCTAAGGTCTCCCTTTTAATTTTTTCCATAAGCGACCTTTGGGTTACAAAAAATTTCGTTTGGTTAGAAAAAAAGATTAAAAGAGAGACATGGACAAGGTGAATATGTTGTAGGTAACTGTGATGAAGTACCTACTGTGGACGTATATTTTATTATAATATTTTACATTCATTTTTACACTCAAGCGCTGCCTATTAACAAATTTATACACTTTCTTGCAAACAATAAAAAACTATACATTTAAAAATGTCAGTTATTAGTACATATAAATAAATATATGTATTGTGGTGAAATATATAATATATAGTCTACGATGAGCTAAACAATCAGTCAATAACAACAAGTCAGTATTAATAAAACAACCACATTTACATAAAACGTTGCAGAATGTGAACCACAAGCTGATTTGACAATGTAACCACTTGCGTAGGTCATGTTGACGGTAAATACCCCTTCACTTAGACCATTAGGTGAACGAACGATGAAGGAGTACTCTCCAACGTCTGTGTTTGTCACCCTTGTTAGGAATAGGACTGCTTGATGGCAATTTGGCGTCGATGAATTCTGTAAAAAACATAATCAACTAGGATTATCCAACATACAGTAAAAAAATTAAGGAAACATTCGGAACAATTCAGAATGGAACGAAAGCGTATCCTATAATAGAGAGGCAGTAAGAGGAGGGAATAATATTTAAATCAAGTAAGAGGAAGCAAAGAAAACAAGGGAAACCGAGAAGAAATATAACGTGAATTTAAATGTGGAAACCATTTAAAATAGGAAGTGAACATGAAAAAGAAACAAGGATTAAAAGAAGGGAACCGATAAAATGAAGGCAGATGGACAGATCACAGAAAAAGGAACATATACAGAGAAAGAGAAATATGAAATGAACTTAAGAGAGTAGGAAGCCTTTAAAAGACAAACAACAATAGAAAGGCGGGCAGATTATAAAAATGAATAAACGACAAAAGGCGAAAAGAGAATATTGTTCATGTAGAAGGTTGCGGGAGAGATTGAAAAATAAGAAAAATAGCAATATGTGAGAAAACAGAAACAATAAGATGATAAGAGAATTTGAGGATAAAATATGGAAAGATGAATCCCTTCAAAGAAAGACGAGAAAATATTATCAGAGAGCGAAATACCGAATCCAACTATATGAGCGAAGAAGAGTTAACGAAGAAAAATGAAAAGAAGAAAGTAGGTAGAAGACCCTTAAAGAAAAAGATTGTATCATGCAAATGTAAAGAGTAAGAGATATTATGAATAGTAATGAGAATAGAAAGTTAAATAGACTAGACAAAGAATGGAAAGGTGAACGTGTGGAAGAAAAGGGATCATAGTAAATGTGACGCCGCGCGTAGTTTTGAATAGATGTAGAAGAAGAGAAGGTAACTGGTCGTTAAGGAGAGTTATAAAGGAACACAGATAAGTTAGAGTGAGATGGCCTGAAAAAGATATAAGAAGAAGAAAACAGATTGGAAGAGAAAACGATTGGAAGAGAAAACAAATGGTGATATCAAGAAAGCAACAGAAAGTCAAAAAATGTACTTAAAAGTGAGAAAATATATGAATTAAGAGATAACATGAGAAGAAGAAGAAGGCAAAAACATGTGAAAGAAAACTGAACAAAGGCAATTCAAAGAAAACGAAAACAGATACGAAAAATAGGGAAAACAAATAAGAAAACAAAGAAAGTTGATTTGGATTGCAAATAATTTAAAAAGGCATGAGGAGAAGGTTGGATTAAGCATGGGAGAGAGATAGATCGACGTAAATGTGACACTGGGTAAGATTAAAAATGTTCAAGAACAAGGAACGGGTGGGAAATGAGCGAAAAAGCAAAACAGAGCATGAGAAAGAATGACAAATACGAATTAAATACGAAATGTAGTTGGGTCAGAGTAGGAGAGATTGAAAACGATAAAGAGAGAATAGCAATGAGACTGAAATATCATGCGAGGAGAAATGTTAGGTTAGGGACAGGAAGAGGAGGGGAATGTGTGACAAAAAATCAGGTGTAAAAGTGGAAGTTACTAGAAACACCAAGAAAAGCGGTAGACGTTCGGATTAGACAGAGAAAGCGAAGAAGAATAGATGGAAGAAAGAAGAACAATGTTAATGTAAAGAGAAAGGGCAAAAGGAAGGAAGGATGATTAGAGGGAGACCAAAAGAAATTAAAATAGGAATGAGAATGTAAAAAATCGAGCAGAAGATGAAGATTTGGTTAGAAAGAGACAGAGAGGGGAATCGTGTGGCAAAAATGATAGCCAAATAAGTGTGAAAAAGAAATTGATTAAAAAGGTTGTAAGAATGGGAAATAAACAGAGAAAAAGAAGGATAACTTGATAGGAAAAGAAACAATAACAACGTAAAGAGGAATGACAACAGGAAGATAAATGAGTACAATTGAAATAGTTTAGAAAAATGTAAAGATGTAAAGATAATAGAGAATGGAAAAGCATGGGAAGAGGAAGAAGGTTAAGTTAGGTGGCAAATGAGCGATGAAACGTCTGAGAGAATCGAAAATTGAGGAAATGTGGGAGGGAAAGAGATCAAAAGTCGTGTAAAACGTCGTATAGGACGGTTAGAATGGATACAAATAGAAGAAAATGTAGAAGGAAAAGGAACAATATCAATGTAGAAACAGTAGAAAAAAATATAGGGTGAAAATGGAAAAAATTGGAAAATGTAAAGAGAAAAGAGAATTGGAATGAAACTGAAAATGATATATGAAGAGGAGGAAGGTTGGGTTAGGCACTGAATAATCCTATGTACAGACATCTTTATTAGTAGAACAAAATACATCGACAAACAAAAGAGGAAAAGAAGGAGAATATGTAGGAGGACGAGGAGCAGTGTTGACGTAAAAAGTAATGCGAACAAGAAGGTAGACAAATTAAATTGGGAAAGATTGAAAAATGTGAAAAGCATACAGAATAGAAGCGAAATTGGAAATGAGATAAGAATAGGAAGACTGTTGGGTTAGTCAAAGTAAGAGAAACTTAACGTATGAGAACAGCGAGAACCAAGTATGTGTAAAAGTGGGAGCGGTTAAAAAAGCACGAGAAGAAGTAGATGCTTGGATGAGACAGACAAACCGAAGGAGAACATCTGGGAGAAATAGGAACAATATTAGCGTGACTAGAAATGTGGAGAGGAAGACAGCTGAGTTAAATTGGAAAACACCACAAAATGTTAAGATAATAAGAATGAAAACCAGATAACAAAGATATAAAAAGAAGAGAAAGCTTAGACTAGGCAGAAAGGGGAGAGAAGAGAAAGCAAAAGTGAGTAAGGAGGTTTGGAAAGGATAAGGCTATTGGAATAGAAGAATTGAAGAAAAGAAGAAAATGTGCAAGGAAGGCGAAAAAAATTAGTGTAATGAGAAAGAAGAAAATGATGATATATGGGTTAAATGGAAACAGATTGAAACAGTAAAGAGAAGTGAGATTAGGAACCACATTGAAAATGATATGCGAAGATGTAAGTCGGTGGATTAGACAGAGAAATAGAAGAATACGCCGAAGTAAATGAAGGTGTGGCATGTAAAGAGAAATGGTAAAAGGAAGGCTGATGGCTTAAACTGTAATAAACTATAAAGAGAAATGAGAAAACAATAGAATTAGAAAAGGAATGCTGGTTAGTTGGGGCATAGATTCGGAAGGGAAACGTGTGAGAGGAAAGTGGACAAAATAAAATTATGTGGTAGGGACTATAAGTGACATGAAAAAAGGAAGAGAGATAGGTTAAAAGATGTAGGAGAACTACAAACAAAGAAAATCTCTAGTTTGGTTAATTTAGAAGCATTCATTAAGAATAGAAAACACTTACAGTTATTCCATAGGCGATGATTCCATTCCCAGACTCTCCAGGTTTAAAAACCCTGTCTTTGGCGATCCAGAAGACTTTGTTGTACGCAGGATTAGCACAAAATTCCATAGTTAAAGTAAGAGGTTGTCCATAAACCGCAGTGATGCTTTTATTGGTGGGGAAGACCATAGGTCGACCTGAAATAAAACCAAATCTGTTGAAATGGGCTCAAACCCTCATCCGAAAAGAAACCATCAAAGACGAGATGCCGGGACATAAAAATGCTCATCTAAACTGACAGAACGCGAGTCATATACAAATCGAGATTATCGCCAAATGAAAAGATTATTAAATTACCCTTGCCGTATAATACATTCCCACGTTTTCCGACCGACGTTCTGGCTGTATTTACGACTTTTGGGATTTGAAACCGCATCAGGAACAACCCCGCGTGCAAACAGAGCAGAAGGAAATTGTAATTGCAAATCCGTGCAGATCTACGTTCATGTTTTGTATATTTTGACTAGGATCAACGGGAGATTTTCTTGGGAATCAGATTTACCTGCGTTTGAGTAGCACTTTGTGGGAATAAATAAACAGGGGCTGCGCTGTTTGTCGATTCAACCCTGAACAAACAGCGATAAATATTGATGGGCAAATTAGCTTAGAAGCCAAAATAACAATAACACGCACCCTAAATATATTTAATAATTGTAGTAATAACAGTTTTTACTCCATTGACTCAGTTTATGGTACTGAAATTGCCACATTGTGCTCTATTGCCTCAGTATATTAACTTACAGGATATAATACTATTTATGCGACCTCGGTAATATATTTGCCGGGCATTAATATTAATGTTTATCGCTGTAAGGTGGATTTCACCTCATGCAAATAGACGAGAATAGTATGTCAAAACGTCAAAATATATACATATATTCATCATTTATAACAAATCTATAGCGTATAATTAATTTGTTAATTAGAAAAAATGTGAATTTGCATATTTGTTAGGATAGGGAAGTTAGAACTACGTGTAGTTTATTTGTTAGACGGTTTTGGGTTAGAGGTGAATGTTCTCCCCCGCAAAGTAAGTAAACCAGCAACGCATTCTGCGTAGTAAATCTTCTTTGGAGCCTCACAGCTCATGTTAAGCCGTAGGTCCCCTATGTCTGTAGCACTTTAAACGCTCAACGCAGGTATCGAAGGGAAGATCACTACGCCATTCTAAGAAGAAGATAGTTTATTTATAAAACGAGGTGTTAATATTATTACAATTAACTCCATCATACAAATCGTAGATACGCGTTTATTTGTTGGAATTTCGTATACTGTTCGCTTTCCCGTTTCAACTACTTCAATACTATTATTGCACGAAATGTATGTAAAATTAACAACTAAATATTTATTAGCAAAATACTAACTATTAATTGTTTTAAACAATTCTTTAACAGGAAATATTCATAATGTAATGGCGATGTTCGTATATAGTAATCGCATAAGGACGACGAACATTTTAGAAAAACATATTAATAGTATATTAAACTTTAAGGTCTCTACCTAAAAAAGGCATCGTAACAATTATACAGTGTGTCAAATTTAAATGGAACTCGTTTGAGTTACCACAATTATGGATTGTTCATCAATCTTGTATGAGGAATTTTAACATCCTAACCTCAATCACTTCTCGGTTAAACTTCTTCTTGTAGCTTCCTGTTGTAACTAATTTTTATTCTTGCATTTTAATATTACAAAGATCTTCCTTACTATTTCTTTATGGATTTTTAATTTCATTTTTATTATTTCTTCTAGGATATAAATTTTTTCAATTAACATTGCCATTTACGTCAACTTGTCAATTAAAAATTCAGCCCACACAACCGACGCTTATACAAGCATACGCAACTCGGATAACAAATGATGAACGACCCACGTTACTTTGGGCTGTTCGCGAAAATTGGAGTTTTTCGAAGATTGTCACAATTTTACGTACGTAAATGAAGAGAAACACTTTAAATACGTCGATAAATATTAACACTTTTATTTAAATTCAAATAATTAAATTTTATAACACAAATTACAACATTTGCGGAGCTGCGAAATAAGCGTGGTCTCGACTCGGAGGTTTTCTTGCAACTAACTTGTTTTCAAGACAAAAACTTGTTGTATTTTTCGAGGGTTGCCTGGCAACCAGTCAACACCATCAAATTTTGTTGTTAACCCCGGGGGCTTGACCAGTCAAGAAGATTTAAATTGACCAAATTAATTACAAATGTACAAAAACTTTATTATAACTAAATTTACACGAAAAAGAAAAACACCAAAATATTCGTTCGAAAATTACAAGAATATAGTTATCTTACACGACATATTTCTAATAAAGCATAAGGAAGTTGACAATTAAATTTGCATTAAATTATAGATAAATTATTTAAAACTGTTTCAATGTTAATCAAAATTAACACAACGCTTCCTCACATACATAAGGACATTATTACAGACAAATTTTTCTCAAAAGAAAAGAATTAAATTTACAAATTTACATTTTTGTATGAAGCTCATCACATTGTTACTTATATTTGTTAAATTACAGCTCAAAAATGCACAGGTAAGGTTGAAAAGTTTCAGCTATACTTTTCGGAAGATGAATATCACCAGCGCAATCAGCTTTGTAACCAGGAACCAAGTTGTACAACTTTAACGAACCAAATTTCAAGATCAGCAGAAACGTTAATTTATCTCATATTTGATTAAAAATGTAGTTAAACAACTTATTTTCTTATAGGGTAGCTTAGTATAGCTTTATTAGCTTTAGCAATAGGTTAAGATATCTCAATTAGAGCGTGTTGTAACACAGCAATATATATATATATATATATATATATAAAACCAAAGTAATGGTGAACTAAAACAACAAAACCTCATTTATAAATATCTAAATCTAAGTATATCAAATATCATGAAATACTAAATGCAATAATTTATTAATTTAGAAGTAAACTGTGAAGCATATCAAACAGGGATCTTTTGTGATCTGTATTTTGGGTTGCCTAGTTTTGCAACGGTAAACTCAGACTCTCTCGTGAATCACCCTGTACATGTTGCTTTGAACTTTGAATGCTTTTACATAAAATATTTTGATTAAACTAAACAGTTTCTTAAGTAAATCCTCGCTCAACCATCATTTTCTTGTATAATTTCGTTTGTTCTGCTACTGAAGATGTTTCATCGTCACAATTAAGAATATCTCGCTTTTATTTTTTTTTTGTTAAATTGCTTCGTATACTGTGTATATTCCTTTTCTGTTCTAGACATTTATTTTTAAACGCACGAGGCAGGTTACATTTGTTTTCTTTGTAACTTCACTTTTAATAAAAGATATTCAAAGGCGAAATTAGAATAGGTACGTCTTAACGTGTAGACAGAATTATAATTGTTTACATATTTACAAGTGTTGTTAATTTAGCTTGAGGTTATGTAAATTAAAATTGTGGGCTTGCAAAACGTTTGTACTTGCATCGAAAATCGTTTATAGAGTGTAATTTAATTAGGCTATGTATTCGAAATGCTAATTACTCTGCATGACTAAAATAGCTGCAAAAATATAAAATATATAGATTGCAATGCAGTTTTCAATAAATTATTAAATTTAATCAGAATATATTTTAAGATGTAAGAAATGTTTAGAATGATAGAAGTACATATTTTAAAGGCTCATTATACATATTATTGTATGTAACAGTTAAATTGAGCAACATAATATAAATTTCTAAATATTCTGCCAGGTTGTGGGATTGAACACATTGTACATGGGAAGGTGTAATCCCAGAAAGTTCTCTAAAATGTTGAAGTGGTTTTCTTTGATAGCGTTTACAACTTGGAAGAGGCTCTTACGGCTTAAACTAAAAATCCAATAATATAAAATACCATAATTATTTAGGCATTATATTGTTATTGAAAATTTGCTCACAACTGATTATTTTAATTACCCGGGCGTTTTGCATATTACTGATAGTATCAGCGTCCACCCAAACTATGTTCAGAAGCTTCTCTATGGGTAAAATTTGTCTTTATATATTAGCAAAGTAATAGACAACTATATTTAAACTTAGCTTTAAAATTATGGACACGAAAAATACGAAATATGGAGTTAAAATTGGGGAGAAAAACGTGTATACGCTGTTATTCGCTGACGATCAAGGTATTCTGGCTGAGGACTTTGAAGATGCAAATTAAGGAAGGGAGTAGGGCCTAGAATTAAACGTATAGAAAACACAATATATGGCAGTTGGGGAAGACAATCAACAAATGCAAACTGATATTGGTCTAATAGAAGATGTGTAAGAATACAAATACAAATAATATTATCAATCAAGTGCTTAAACAAAGACTAAATGCAGTAGAAAATAGTTGATAAAACCATGGATGAATGTCAATGAAATAATACTATCAGATGCAATAGAGAAAAAACAGCTGTCTTGGTAGGGACATATGCGAAGAATGGAAGGCTACCAAGGACAAGTTCGAATTGGGTCCCTAGCAGAAAAAGGAAAAGCGGAAGACCAAGAATATCTTGGAAATTTGCAATAAAAAAAGCAATGGAAAGACGAAACCTATATGAAAACCTGTGGCAAGATAAAAGCAAATTGCGTTTGGGGCGCGACAGACGGCTGAGGATGCTGTAAAACGTCGCTATATATATATATATATATATATAATATTCTTTAGAAAAATTGAAAGAGACGTTGTTGCTTAAATTCCTTAATCAGCTGCCTACTATTCTGAATCATATTGAGGTGATTAAAAATTACTTATGTCCACTTAAAACTAATTTGTATAAGAAATGCCATTTGCACTTTAACTGTGTACTGAATTTAGAACATTTATTTGAGATTTCAATCTTATCAAAGTTGCACCATGCCCTCGCAGAAGAAACAGACCAAATTATCCCACAAAGAGCGGTACGTAATAATTTTCCATCATAATAAAGGAGCTCCCATCCGTGAAATCGCATATAAAGTGCAGTGTAATCAATTAACCGTTGTTCAAGTAATTGGAAGTCTGCTGAAATTAGAAAAGTTAAGATTAATTTCGGAGAGCTGGACCAAAAATGATCTCTGCTGGAGATGATGCTGTGTCAATTCCACAGAACTGACCCACTCATGGTCAGAAATTACAGGTGTAAGTTTATGTAGGAGAAGATTTCTTAATTTTAGACACTGAGGATGTACGGTACTCAAGAAACCACTACTTTCCGAGAAACAGACTCAACCGTTTGCGATTTACAAAGGAACATTGTCACTGGACACCAGCACAATGGGAAAAGGTACCATTCAGTGATGAATCCACATTTAACATCCATAATCATGCTGGCAATACGTATGTTACATATTCAAAAACAATGATACGCTATGCCCAAAAAGGGAAGTACATAATTTGAGCAGTGTGTAACACCTGCCATTACGTACGGATCTGAGATACTAATACTAACAAGAAAACAATGAATAAGCTGAAAGTAACACAACGAAAGATGGAAAGGTATATGTTAAAAATCACAAAGAGAGATAGAATACCTAGCACTCGAATTAGACGAAGAACCGGAGTAAAGGCTATAGTCGAAAAAATAACAAGACTGTAGTGGCAGCGCGCCTGTCATTTGGCACGATTCCGAGATAACCGATAGACAAACATGCTAGTCGAATGGAGACTAAGAGCGGAGAATCGAAGCAGAGGGAGACCATCAACCCGTTGTATCCATGCCGTAAAGAGGATAGATGGAAATTGGAGCGAGAGAGACAGAGAGAGAGAGAGGGTGACAGCGAGAGGGAGGGAGATAGGGGAGAGAGAGAGGGGGGGAGATAGAGAGAGGGAGATAGAGGGAGAGAGAGGGAGAGAGAAAGGGAGAGGGAGATAGCGAGCGATACGGAGAGGGAGAGAGAGAGAATATGTATGTCAGAAGGTTTCTTAGGAAAACAGGGAGTTGTGGTGGCCATCGTTGCATATCGGCATTTTTACGTTTCCACCCATCTGCTGCGTTTTTGAGTTTCTTGATTAATTAGGATACATAATAGGGTGAACCAGGGCGCAACTGTTGGTTCGGAACCCCAAAAATGTTATTCCAAACCTTGTCTCGCCAGGACATCAGCCTACTCATTGCCACATATTCTTGCATGCCCTTTAGCCAGGTGAGTTCTAGGATATTATTGTTGGATGCTAGCCCCAGCGTGAGGTGGCAGTCGAGTACCACACCTCACAATGTTTGATCTGTTCAGGGCCAGCCTACTGTCGCTAGCTATTCTAATTGTTTTATTTTGGATACCATGCTCCATAATTGTGTGTGCATCCAGCATTATGGCCATTACTTCCGCTTTAAAGATGGTCATGAGTTTGGCTTTTGCTATGCTTTCGCGTAGGTCCAGCTCCAGGTCCGAGAAGATACCTGCTCTTGTGCTTTCTGCTGTTTTGGATCCATGAGTGAAGATGGATATGTCAGGTTCGGCTGCAACTTCGGTGTTCGTGGGGACACTGAAGTGTGCTTTCAACAATGAATCATCCAACTTCTGTTATCGTATAAAGGTGCATGTCTGCCGAAGGATTTGTTCAACTGCATTGTAACGATTTCCGCGCCTAACAGAAGACAACCCGATTTACGTATATAGGAATTTTAACATTTCGAAGTTCGTTCAGGTTAAGACGACGCTGCGCGGTTTTGAGTTTAAAATTTTGGGGGAAGGAGATTCTAAAAGACAGTTTTCCGTAATTAGGTCAGTGGGTTAAACGTTGTCAACGTTACCGGACGTTTATTGTGAATAGGGAATTATTTATTGAAATCGTTTGTCGATTGGGAATTAGTTTTCCGCTTTGAGAGTCACTTCACGCAGGAGCTTTTCCCATAGTTGAAGGGAAACAAATCTCCAATTTCCAATATAAAATTACTCCGGTAAAGAAGATTTGGGTTGGTGTTATGCCAGAGTCCATCAACTGGCAAAATTCGTACAGCGGGACTTCCAAAAATTAAGACGATACAGTAGAAAAACTCTACATTTATACGTATTGTTCAAATTGATACGCTGTCCTCGCCGAGTAACTTTGTGAGGGGTTTTTCCCGAACTGAGTGGACACCTGGGTCTATTGATACAGAGTCTGGTGTACGGTCGAGCTGATTGCCGCTACGTATTGATCAAGGGAAGTGCATTTTTAAAAACTGTATAACCTTGTCTTGTTGTTTATGATTTCGTTACGTTTATCTAAGAATTAATTTATTAATTGAATGGGGTCAACGAATTGTGTCATTGGGATTTAATTGGGGTTATGTGTACATGTTACGGACAAAGACGATAATCCGGCCAGTGACGTTATTGGCCGGTCAATCACGATAATGCCCAGCCATGTCGGACATTATCCATAATGACCGGCCACTAACGTTAATGTCCATGTAATTTGGGCAATGTTGATAATTCATAATACGATCGTACTTTTAACATCGTCGTCCGGGCGATGTCGTCATTGCCCGTTAGACAGCGGCCAGTGATGATAAAATAGAAAGTTGGGTTATGTTAGAGGTACCCACGTTGTGTTTGTGTTGTGTAATTTGTGGAGCACATATTGTACATACTGGAGAACCTCAGCTATTCCGCAAAAAATAAAGAAATTTCCCTTAGAGAAGTTGCAGCTCAAAATAGTATATTGGGGGACGGGGGTACAAGCGTTGTCACTGCAAGGGCGGTTGTAAAAATAAAAAGTGTGCATATCGCGCAAACAAGAAAATTTGCAATTCGAAGTGCCACGGATCACTTTCATGCCACAACAAGAATGATTAATTCAGAGTTCTTTCAATATTATTTGAAAATTAATATTCATTTTTAAATTTTTTTTTAGTTACTTGCGTTACCAAGTAAGATTTAATAAGTGTGAATGATATCGTTTCACCTTGCACCTACCTCGACGGTGCACATTTGATAAATAAAAATAATAAAAGAAAACCTATTGTATAGTTTCAATAATAATCATGATACCTATATCAACAATCTCCAGCCATTTTTGGCAATTATCGTTAATGACCGGGCAAGGATGTTAACATGAACATAAAATGAAAATATTGACAACATTGCCCGCCCGCAATGGGTCATAACGTCAATGCCCGGCCATTAGCGATATTGCCCAGGAAAAATGGACATTCACGTCATTGTCCGGCCATTATCGTCACTGTCCAATTACCGTCTTTGACCGCAACATACATATAAAATACTATTGTAATATTCCATATTCCAATTTTACGTAAAGCAGATATACAGGGTACTCCAATAGTGGGTTGATATTGCGTTTGTAAGAGTTCACGCCTTGACGATAGTTTTTGATCGTTGATCACGTATGTATTCGTGACGCGAAGGCCTTCGAAGTTACGGAATGCGCTAAAAATTTCTAGCATATGGTTGTGTAGCGCAATAAAGGTCCTAAAAATTGTTTGAGTGTTGCCAAGATAATTTTCGTTATACTCCGGTAGAGTAACGTAAAATTGGGACTTCTACTTTAATTTTAAATCATTGTTCTTGCATAGACATTTTAGAATTATGAATCGGTTTTGTGGGTTTATTAAGCAAACACAGATTTTGTGGCAACTTGTCATTTATTTTACGACGAAGTATTTGGATTTAAGTCTACGTAAAGCATACATATAAATAATATAAAGGTAGGTGATTATTTTTCTTGGGGTTCGACTTCTCATTTACCACCTCGGACGATGCTAGAAATTATAAGTCGGTGGCGGCTATTAATTATTTGTTTTGAACCTACTCCTTCTTCGATTGGGTTGCCGGGAATCTGGCATCTGTCAATGTGTAATTGTCTACTTAAATAGTGGCGGAGTGATGAGGTTGTTTTTGTAATTCAACCAATTTTTTATATAGTAAAGATTAAAGGCGTCTGGGATGATAAATTCCAGAAAATACATTGCAGGATCGCAAAATAAAATGCTGCATAGTGGAAAATTTTGTTTGATAAGAAAATTTTATTTTCCAGGATGACAACGTCCCTTGTCATAGAACAAAAGTGTTTCAATCTTTGATGTCGACCAATGACGTTGTAGAATGAAAAAAAAAGGATAAGAAACATCATTTCGATGCAAAAATTGGCAAGAAATGGATTTAATGGAAGCCCTTATCAATGTCTGGTTTCATGCATCTCCAAGGATGGGCTTGCAAATCTGGCAAATTCCATGTTTTGTAATATCGCAGGTTCTAACTTAAATTACAATAGTTAAATGTGGGTATTTTGAATAAATGTCCAATTTTAAGATGTTTTTCTTTAACAAGTAATAATTTTATCTGTTAGCTTTACTAACTTACTGGGTGTAAGTATCTGTGTGGAAATGTGCATTGATTGGTTAAAAAATTAGAAAATATTACCATATTAATACAAGCTTTTCCCAATTCCTCAAGTGATGCAGGACTGTTTACTCCACTGTAAATTGAACCGGATTTACGGTTTGGTATCTAATAGTTGTTTAGGGATAAACAGATGAGCTTCTTTTACAAAATTGTTTTTCTACCTTCACCAAAATTTCGAACAATTTCATCAAATTGCGGTTTGTTTAAAAGTCTAAAACACGAGGACACAACCACTGGGACATTCTTCTCGCACCCCATCATATTTGCGGTAGTGTTGAATATTGTCCGGAATTTTATTCTCAAGTTGCGTGAAACCCTTAGACCCGACATATTTCATAATTACATGAACCATCCCGAGGTTTCAAAGCAATAATGTAGCAACCGGTCTCAGGAGAGTCGGCAGTAATAAAACACAACCGCAACAGTCAACGGAGGATGTTTTCCTGCTAATTTCGTCCCCTGGGAGAGTGCTAGGCGAGGACAAACGCCCATCCCGCATTAGCCAAACTTTGGTCGCGATAACTTTTGTACGACCGCACTTAATAGAATGCTCTGCATGTTAAACACGGCCTCGGGGATTTAGTTTTAAGGCATACACTCTCTTCGTGATGAAGCCGTAACGCTTCCAGTCTCCAGGATTTCGCGAACTAATAATTCGCTACTTCCAATTATAAGAGGAGATAAGAGGCCCTGCGAATGTAAACATGGAGCGGAGCGTGCAACTTTTGACTTCAGATGACGAAATTAACCCGAATGTTTGCAATTCGCCTTTCCATACGAGGACACGCCATAAAAGCTCTCTCTCAAATCAGACTTAATTTGATGGCGCAATGAACAAAAGGGGATTTCGAAGTAAGACTCAACAACATCGCTACCGGAGCTTACTCCGGCGAAGGCGTGTAGAGGTCATTTCATTTACATTTAGGACGTAATCAAAGGCTCGGGATTCCCCCAAAAATTCAGTGGATTAAGGCGCGCTTTGGACTCTGCGGGCTCCGTAAGTTCGGGGTGAAATTTCCGACGAATTAGTAAGAGATTCTTCTCCTAGCGTGTGATTTTATGTTCTAGGGAATAAGGCCATTCGCGTTTTCAAATTGGGCGGAATTAAGTACCAAAGGGTCAGACACAAAATTGAAAATCAGTGAGGCGACCTATCGGTTGTAAAATTTTATTAGGGAAGGATGTGGATATTTAACATACTCCAGAAGCAACTTCAGATGACGATTTAGAAAAGAAAGAGGAATAAATTTATGCATTAATTTGTTATTATTATTATTATTATTATTAGCCTGCAACATCCCATCGTTGGGAAATTAGTTTGTTGTTTTTGGCAAATACCTTAATACTTTAATATTATTTATTCTGGAAGTTTTTACACGTTTATCATTCTCACATTTGGGATATTCGAAGAAGTGCCATCTATATAGTAGAAAGGAAACCTTCGAAACTAAATTACAGATTACTGTTTTAAATGGTAATATATTTGTATCTATCTTACGGCACTTCAACGCCCTTCTGTTGGAATATATTACTTAAGTATATATATTTCTATCTAGCCCCTGTCCACTGTCTGCATCTGTATTAAACAATAATATTTAGTATTTCTTTATTATTGGTAAATAATATATTTCAACTATGTAGCTAGAATTCTGTATCTAGTGGCAATCTACAAAATAATATCACATAGTAATTAATTGTTGATTTTAACTATTCACACTCTATACATACAGGTAAATTAGTGATTTGCAATTTAAACATTTAATTTCGCGCCTATTCTGTCTTCTACCTATACATTTTGTTATACAAGAGACCGTGTCTAGTATCAATACAAGATAGCTATTAGTATGAAAATACTTGAACGATTGTGGATATGATATAAAATTCTAATTAAATTAAAAGAAAGTTGTCATAGTTTTTGGAAAACTTCAGGTGTAAAGTTTCAACACTCTCTATAACAAGTATTGGTTTTTATTGCAAAATTTAACACTTCCTTTCTTAGTTATTTCTAGAAACCAGCTATTTTGCCAATATTATTTCATATAAACCATTATTTTTCAGTGAATTTAGTACTGATTCGTTTTATTTGAATATTTCTCTAAACAGTTGAATAACGCCGAAATCTATGGTCCTATACTAACATAACCTTAAATTATTTTAATCCTCTATTGGCTATATACAGAGTGGTCGTCAGATGTCTTCCCCCCTACTAACTTTTGAACGATTTGATATTTCTTCATAAAATTTTGTATGCTTCAATGGGAGGCTAAATACTGCTTTTTATCCCGTACATAAATTTAATAAATTTCAAGATGGCGGCTAGGCGCCATCTTTAACTATTTTTTTAAATAGCAATGGGGTCGAATAATACCTCATTTGAAAGGTATTTTAATTCTGCGTTCGATCCTTGAGTTTCATAAAAAAATATTCATCCAGAAACAAATGAGAGATGATTGAAAATAACAAGTTTATGGAAAAAAGAAGGCACCCGGAAAATTTTGCGATTTGCGGTCCAGATGTGTTGTTGGCCTCGTCGAGGACAACAACTTTTCCTAGCTCGTACCGTTCGGCCGCCAGGGGCGTCCAAAGTTGAAACACGAATCGACGTTCCGCACATGTCCACGTCATCTCAGCGGGTCGGTTGCAAGCTCAATATGTTCGCATAAGTACGGCGCATCGGCGGCGGATCTAACATCTCCGAAGGGGGCGCGGGGCTGCGTAGATCTGTTCATTAAAGTAAATATAGCAAGCCAGGGGCGGCGACCTCTTTGATTTGGACGTTTCAACACTCCTGTGTTTAGCCCATAGTTTTTTTTTCTTGCTTGTTCTAAATTGTACTATTCGTGTGTTATATTTTATTCAATAGATTTGCATGCAGTCAAAATGTAGTACGCCTTTTTATTCTGGTGTATTTTATTGTGTGCATAAATTTTGTAGACATTATATACAGGAGGAGGCACAATAAAGGTAACTTCGATTCCTGCAAGCTGCTGTTTTCTCGGCCCTCCCACGAGAACCCGCATTTAGCTGTAAGCTAGAGGGCGGCGACTTACCCTGTATTCTACTACTTTAGATTTCCTTCCCTAAAGCGTTTTTCGTGAACCACCCCTACTCCTCTGAACTAAGCCGAAGGTTCTTGCATCATCGGTTGCGGGTCGACGAAAAAGCTCGTTTGGCCGGTAACATTCTTTATTTTCCAAAGTCCCCCGTAACTGTATTATTTTCAATCGCTCTGTATATGTATATTTAATTACTTTGTGTATCTGTTATTATATCATTTTATATTCTATTAAAATAGGGAGTTACAAAAATTTCGAAACCACTATTACAGCTTTAAAAGGCCATTTTAAATTAAAATATATAGTTGTAATAAACAAAAACATGTTACGAAGGGACCTCGGTGGGGCAGTGCGAATACGCGCTGTCAGTCGAGGTTATGTGAAATGCTGTTCGATCGGCCGCGAGGTCGAACCCCGGCTGAGGCGACCGTAGGTATTTCATTTAATTAAGTTTAGGGTGCATGTGGAAAGAATGGTTAGTGTGTGAGGGACGCCCGCACCCCCCTGAAGTAATGCGAAAACGGTTCCTGGGGGCGGGGGACGGTAATATTAATGAATGAAAAAAATCGTGGTTACGATACCCGTCTTTGATTAGTTGATTTACTGTCTCGGAAGCTATACTATTTCTTAATTATTTTCAAATACGGAATTTGTAAAATCTACTCAAGGTTTTCAAGATACCATGCTGTATCTATATACAGTGCGATTAAAACACTTACAGGTCGTCACGTTTGGAACAAATACCCTTGTCTCCAATTAAACAAATTTGCGACAAAAGAGCACACAGCGAACCATATATTCCCACTGAGTAAATTTCATAGAATTTTAAGTAAAAATGCGTGAGCTTGTTCTTCCAGAGCTTTTATTCACAGCTAATTTTGGATACATCTGTTCATCATAAAAAGTTATGAAGGATGAGCACTACTAGATATAGGGAAGCAAAGGTAAAATATTGGTGTAAATTATTATAACTTCCTCCCATGTTTCTTTTTGAAATATGTAGCAATAAAAAGCGTGTAGCAAAAATTCCAGATCCTTTTTTTACGAGTTGTAATATATTTTAATGTAGTAAATGGCAGTGTGTCTTATCCATGTTCCTGTTCTTTAGTTGTTCTAAGTTCTTCAGCTTATTGTATAAATTTCCAGTACAATAAAAAATTGCATTGTTAAACAGCTTTACCTCTTTTAGTTTTCCATATTTCTGCGGCCAGGAGTTCATACAAAAGTGTTCCTTTTTTTCCCTTGCACCTTATAGTTACATGGTTTTGTCCTTATGCTTGCAAAAGAGAATATGTTTGTTAAGAATCTTTTGTTGTTGTTATCCCTCCCTTCCTCTTTGTTCTTACACCTTAAGGTTCTGATTTATTATTATATTATACCTTTATTCTGGAGCATCTTCTAAAGTGATATATTTTTTGCCAGAAAAGCAGGAACAGAAACCGTTCACATTTCATTTTTGGATTTTCTGTTGTTATTTCATAACTGCCAAAGAGGAAGTTTACAGGAAGAACAATGTTTACCTTTTTTTCTCTTTCTGAATTTCCAGTTTTCTTCTTCTCTTTTGCATTCTGTACAACTCCATTTGAGGTCTAGGGCCTCTTTCTTACAGTAGTAAGGTATATATTTTCTTCACTGGGGAATATGAAAAGATAGTTTCTATGTTTTTATTTTATTTTTCTTTTCCTTTTCCTTCTTCTTCTCACCGTTGCTCTTACTACTTGTTATGGGGTTGTCCACTAAGTTCGTACCGTTGTTTCTTCTTATTCTTCTGACGGCGCGGATCAGCCGCAGCACTTAGGCCCTGTGGCTCATTGTGCATGCCGTTTCTGGGTTATTGGAGATCAACAAAGTCCGGTGTCTAGCGCAAAGGTCAACACCTTTCCAATTGGTTTCTACTTTGCCTTTTGTGGCTCCATTAAGGCTGAGCCAAAGTGTTTATGTCTTAGTACCAGCAGTCTGAAACATTGACATAAAACGTGAATTGAAGTTTCCTCATCGTTCCCGCATATTTTACACCTGTGATCGTCAATGCTTCCGGAAGTGACCGTGTTCTGTTAATAGGTTGGTCACTATGAGAATATTTCTTCTGCTTAAATGTAGAAGCGTACTGGTCGTTTTGCGGGACGGCTCCTATATAAGCAGTTTTGCTTGACGTAGGCGTGCCTATAGATTCCAGAAGACTGAGAACTGAATGGCCGTCCAGTTCCCAAATTCCTGCTTTATGACTGAGTGAGGGAGACCCAGGACTGATTCAGGTCCAATAATTGATTCTGCTTGCGCAACACAAACTAAAGTTTATGAAGCTTCAACTCTACAAAAACGAACAACTCCGACATCGTGTCTAATTGTGGTTGTAGTGCTACACGAACCGTTCGATGCATTAGTGCTATCTACGAAGAAGATTTTATTGCTGACAGGACAGTTTGAAAATAGAGTGGATGCCCAGTGGATTTTGATGAAGAGCTCTTGAAAGAACTTTTTTAAGATGACAAGTACTAAACTACCCGAAAACTCGATTGTGAGTCGTAAACAGCGCACAATCACCTCAATGCAATCGGAAAATCCAAGAGCTTAGTGCATGGGTACCGCGGGAGGTTAATCAGAACAACATTCAGCAGGTCACTGCAGGCGAACAGGTCAGCAACCAAGCTAGCGTGTCAAAAAATTCCATCCTCTTAAGCAAATGGACCGTGTTTGGATGACAATAAAGGAAATTTCATAGGAATTAGACGAGCACAACTAACGTCGCTGTCAACAACCTCAAATAATGTTCAAATCGCCGATATGGGATGATCCTGCAGCATGACAAACACCCGACCCCAACGTCGCATCGCTTACATAAATGGCCATTCAGGAGCTTGGTTTTGAGGTTCCTCGGCATCCGCCGTACTCATAAGACCTCACGCGGTCTGATTATCGTTTTTCAGCTCACTTTTGAATGCTAAATAAGTTCATGAAAACCGACACGAACTTATTGGACAACCATGACACTATATTTTGCACTTATGATAACGCTGATTACAAGCATTTACTTTACAGTTTGCTACACCCTAAATTACATTTTGCAAAATACTCCTGATCTTGCCTCTTTCTTATTTTACCTACTCAAGTTTAATGTTATTCTTCAAAAAGAGATATAACAGTGATATTTCTGTTTTCCAGTTTTTCTGACTATCTGCCTTTTCGCTGATGGTAAACAAATTGTCACGATCCAATATCACAGTATAGTCTCTTAAAATTTAAAGAACTAGTGCGTGTTCCCCGTAATCACATACGCCGCTAAAACTTCGACTATAGCGCAAACAAACATGGACTAACTGGTTAAATGTCAAAGACACATGGAAAGGAAGATGTTCAACATTTCACTAAAGGTTGCAGATGCACGGGGACGAGTGGCAACTGTAGGACTTGTAGGGCATAACGCATGGATAAAGGACAACAGATGGCTAGGAGAAAGAATGAGAGGAAGGCTGTAAATGAGATGGACAGATAATGGTAAAAGGCACGCGGGTTTAGCATGAGGAGCGCAGAAAATAAAGGAATTTAGAGAGGTTGGGAAAAATCCAACGATGGATTGACGAAGGCAGAGAGAAAGAGAAAATAGTGTTGGTATGAACGAGTACAAAAAGAAAATGGAGTTAGGAAGAACAAACCATGAGAATGGTGACCATCACAAACCAAAAAATTGTAAGATGACCATGATATGTGATATGATCCGACCATCGGAGCGATGGTGGGATCATATCACAAGCATAGCCGGAAAACGATGGTAGAGAAAATCAAAGGATAGAGAAATCTGGAAAACTAAAAGGGACCTATATCCAACTGTAGATGAGCGGTCGTTGAAGGATAAACTAGTGCTGATTACTATAATTTCCGTTTGTTTTTCTATCTATTTATTCTGTAGTCAGATAAACCTGAACTTAGTGTTTCTTGCGTAGGTGGAAGATAACGCTGATTAAGTCTCTCTTTCTCCTTCTTCTTTTTCATTTGTCTTTGCGCTTTTTCCCGAAGGACTACTTTAATATAATACCATGATATCGCTGATTATCGCCCTTCTTTATTATTGTATTTGTGTACAATATGGTCAAATACAACTCGAAGTCGATGTTTCTTGCAGATAATAGAAGATAATGTTAATTTAGTAGCATTTCCTTTATTTCTCCGTAAGCTTAATTTTTAATTGACAAAGTGATATAATTGTCTTTTCCCATGTTTTCTCCTGACCTATATTGTCGCTTATTGAAAAAATCCTGTTTTATAATAGTATTATGATAACCCTTATTAGCGTCATTTTACTTTTATTTCTTTTTGGACGGGTAGTCTCGCTTGAGTTTCTCCGTACAGAGTCCGTCCTTTCGTGCTTTGGAGGGTACGTAAAACCGTCGGTCCCGGTTGTCATACGAACATCTTTGATAATCGTGAACCATGTAGTGGAACTTCTATTCTCCGTTCCCCGGATTAGGTTAGCCTCTTGCCCGGCATACGTGCAAAGAGGGCTCACAAAACCTCCTCCATTGTAGGTAGTTAACAGCCCATTGGCCTATACACAGAAGAAGAGAAATACTCTTGTTGGACGGGTAGTCTCTTCTGAGTTGCTCCGTACAGAGTCTCCGCCGGTTCCGGTTGTCATACGAACATCTTTGACAATCGTAAATCATGTACAGAAACTTCTCCTCTCTGTTCGACGGATTACGCTAGCCTCCTGCCCGACATACGTGCAAAGAGGGCTCACAGAACCTACTCCATTGTAGGTAATTAATAGGCCACTGGCCTATACACAGAAGAAGAAAAAGAAGGAAAAGAAGAAGAAGTACGAGAAGAAGAAGAAAAAGAAGAGTAGGAAGAGGAAGAGGAAGAGGCAAAGGAAGAGGAAGAGGCAGAGGAAGACGAAGAGGCAAAGGAAGAGGTAGAGGAAGAGGAAGAGGAAGAGGAAGAGGAAGAGGAAGAGGAAGAGGGAGAACAAGAAGAAGGACAATATTGTTTTTAGACGGGTAGTTTCTTCTGACTTTCTTCTTTCAGAGTCTATACTTTATATACAAATGGGATAACAGTCATAACTGGCTTACCTTCGTTGAATTTCCTCCTTTTTTATTTATTGCCAAAAGTTGTCTTAATTACAACACTATGGTAAGATTGATGGTCTACTTTGTCTTATCTTGTAGTAATTTTGTATTTCTTCCCTCTTTATTTGTCTCTTCGTTTAGCTTTTGGAATTTTCGTAATTCCTTGCTAAATATTTTTTTTACATTGAAGCTCTAGTGCTGATTAGAAATGTATGTTCTTCTTCCAGATTTGGTATAAACCTTCACTAAGATAAGATAAGATAAATGTTTTTCTTTCCTCTTCATTTTTCGTTCTGGTAATTTAGTTTATTGTTGAAAATTCGAAGTTTTATGAATCAGAAAATAATAGCATAATAAAGCTGTCTTCTTCGATTTTTTGTTCATATTGTTTGATCGATTAAATTTGTTCATATTGATACTGTTTAATGATGCGCCTTTTTCGTATTCTCTTTATTTCCTTTCATATTCTGGATTTCTGTTAAAAATTCAGTTTTCCACAATAGAGGAATAATAGTAATTCGGTATTCTCTTTGGTTGCCTCTTCGCTGTACTTTCCAATGTATTATTAGAGATTTATTTTTAGTATTTACAATATATCCTGCTTCTTGTTTTTTTCGTTTTAACTCCAACATTCCGCGTATGGTTCATGATTCAGGTAATTTAGAATGAGAGCATAACGCTGAATGCTATTTTGTCTTTTCTTTTGCATTCTCGAACTATATCTTATTAAAGTATACTCCTTCTGCGCAACCATAGAATACAGCTGATCGTACCTGTCCTCTGTGTTACCCAAATCGTTAGTTAAAATATTGTAAGGCTTATTTAGTTCTCATTGCGTCCCTTGTATTGTATTTAAAAATCCAGAATTTGTATCATGAAACTGTAGCGGTAGGTTCCAAGAATTCCACTGGATCCATAAATTCCTCGAACCCACGAATTGCGTTACTGTAGCAACTAGGTTTTCCCAGCGGTTCGAACAATGGAATCAGCTTCCTCCAAAATCATGTCATGTCTGCTGGGAATGCAAGAAGGGTTTAGAAACGCATCCCATCAATACCAAGACCACCACTCTTCCACCAGCACTAATACAGAGAAGTCGACAACAAACGCTAAAAAACCATAACGTTGATTATAAAATATGATCATTGGAGATCAAGTGTTCTTCTTTCTTGACTACTTCGTGAGTAATATATAATCTCTTATGCTGCATTTGTAAAGAATCTGTTTATTCTAAACGATGGGAGGCACTGTTGTGAGGAGGAGCTTCCTTCTTTTTCTATTGGTCTTCGAAGGCATGGTGGTGACAATAAACCTTCTCATCAAGATATTGTTTGTGGACATAATAGTAGACGCTTATTTCCTCTTCCTTTTTTCCACATTCTCTTTCTAATAGAACTATTTTTAAGAAATTATTCTCCCATTATCTTCTACGTCTCGTTAACCCTTCAACGAACTTTTTCCGCCAAATATATTATTTAAGAAGACACCAAATGGACTTGAAAGAGAAAAGGAACATAAGACATGGTTTTCTAAATACTTTTTTCGTGCTCATCCTGGTAGCAGTTAAAAGAACAACAAGCAACAGTTTAACATGATTTAATCTGATGTTTAAAAATGCGAGGCATATTTCTTTATGGCTCAACTGCAGAGGCAATAAAAGTTTGGAAAGAAAAGTTCTGGAACCGAAACGGCAGTTTCTAAGGAAACTGACAAAATCGGAGCAACTCTTGCAGGGATGTGACATCTGAAAAGAAAGCCGTCGGTTTTAAAGCGGTGCTTGAATGAATGGCTTGTTGAAAATTGCAGCATATTGAAGGAGGTAATTTAGGCCGTCTATGGGGGCGCTGTTTACCTTGCGAAAACTCCCGGGAGTTTATTACGAGGCTTTTAACATCCGGCAAACTGCGTACATTACAGAATGCAGATATAGGTGTATACGATCGGTGTTTACGAAGAGGTTGTAAAGTAAATCCGACTAAGTTCTAATTCTACCTCGGTTATTAACGGACAAATTAACATAGTTAATAAACTTTAGGCGCGCTTACGTTGCTACAAGTGAACTGAACTCCGACTCCCGAAAGAAGCGGTCCAAAGCTCCGGGGAAGCACCGACGAGTTGTAAAGGTTCTCTTCCGCTTGATGAATAAAACCGTACCACTAAATCGATTAGAGCCTCGTATTGAACTACTTACTAAGGCAATTTTCGTCTTTGAATTTCAATGTCTAAGTACTTGATTAATTCTGCATACGCATAACTAATTTAAGGCTCCTTTTCAAAGGTGTTCGCAGAACGTCGTCGTTTCGAACTTGGCGGCGCTTTTATGGGCCAAATTGGCTTCAATCGATACCTAAGACACGCGTTCACGAGCCGTTAGCCTCGGCAGTTCTAACGAGGGAACGAATCTTCCCTTTAATGTATTTAATGCGAGGTATAGATATTAAGGGTTATGCGGTTTTCGAAATGTAATTTTGACGTAATTTGATACGAACTTGTACGGATATGTTGATAAAATCAAAGCCCAGAGGAAATTTGGAACTTTGCTTAGTAGATTTGGATCTTTGTGATATAATTGCTCTCGTTTTTCTGCTACAATTTGCTTGAAGAGACGTTGATGAAAACCTTTTCAGAAAAATTTGAATATTTTGGTAGGGTTGGGAAAACCGTTTCAGAAAAATCTGAATTATTTTTGTCGAAAATTAGTATTGGGACAAAAATTATTACACCTAAAGCATTTTATAATGATTTTTGACTTTACTTTAACATCAAAATGTGATAACCATTTTAAAGTAGATTGAGAACTTCTAATTTTCATAAAAAAATATCGATCCATTTATGTATTTGAAAGACAAAACCTAATAAAATCAATAAATAAAAATGTTTCCTCATGACCATCATCATCACACAGTATGTGCCCACCACAAGCGTAGGCTTCCTCTTCTGTCTCCATCATTTTCATTATTGTGCCATTTCTTGCCAGTTTCTCCACATCTTCTCTTTAAGTCATCCTTGCATCGACTCGGCGGTCTCCCTCTATTCCGTTTGGTGTCCCGGGGACGCCACTGCAGAATCCTTCTTTTTTACCTTTTATCTCTCATTCTGGAAATCTGTTCCGCCCAGTTCCACTTCAAGTATGTTATTCTTTGACTTACATCGCAAAGCTGGGTTTAGTGCCGTATCCATTCGGTTGTCCTTCGGCCCGATAGTCGTATTCTTATCACGGACCATTCCATAACTCTTAGTTCAGTTAATTTAAGGTTTTTTACAACTTTGTTTATCAACGTTAAGGTCTCGAAACCATAGGTCATGACCGGTAGCACACATTGCCCTCACACTTTCCCTTTCATGCATATAGGTAAGACAGTCTGAAAGATGTTTTTGAGTTTGCCGAAGCCTGCCCAACCTAAAGTATTTGTTTATATTTGCCGATATATATATCTTGCAAAGTATGGAGATGTGTCCAGCAGCTTTACATTTAAAGCATGTCACAATGTGGTTGACTTCACTTTGGATTATTACTTCAGT